>BJCN01274101.1:1709-13358 GCA_018326445.1 Flaveria brownii
AGAAATGCTGATGAAGACCTTTTGTACTTAGACTAGATTATGTATAGGGGTATTTTAGTCTTTTTGTAAATGCTTCATGTCAGCCTATAAATAGAACAGACAACCTTGTATGTGAGGCGACTTTAGACTAAGACTTTAGACTCTATATTTTCAGATAACCTTAGACAATCCGAATATATGTCTTTTGTCCACAAGTTGTTCGGTTACTGTATATTGCTCAAACCCTAGCATTTATTATAACTGTTCAACTTAATCAATACAAAGAAGCATTTATGAGTATTTCTTGCATTCAATGTTTTGTGTTTGTATGATTCTGCCATATAATCACTGACTCAATCATTATAATTGGTCCTTGTTGTTTCATAATAACAGAGAATATCATTCTCACACCCAGTCAGTATACATTCTTTTGTTTTGCACTTTTCACTATCTCTTACTTTCCTTCTCATACTTTTGTACCGTACTTTACATCATTCTTTTATTTTCTTACTTTCTTTTCATACGTTACGTCATTCTTTTACTTTCATACGGATCGATGAACAGTACCCCGAATATTGTACACGAAGCTGGTGCTGGTCCTGTGGTAATTAAATCACAAACATTATGCATGAAGCTGACCCAATCACCTAGGGCAAGTCATCTCCCCCTTTCATTCGGACCAATTAGCAATACCCCGAACATTGTGCACGAATCTGATACTGGGCCTGTGGTAATTAAATCACGAACGTTGTGCACAAAGCTGACCCAGTCACCTAGGGCATGCCACAAGGGTCCTGTCAATCTTAATGATTGACCCTGTATGCATCCTTCGGGTTATTTAGACCGCACACAGTTGAGCTAACGACAACATGATCGTGCACCTCCTTTCTAGTTGCTTGCTAGCCATTCTTTCTTTCATATCGTTTCACTTTTCATCTTTGTAATCTTTCAATTCGTTACGTTGTACTTTACGTTCTTACATACATTCATCATAGTACGTAAAGTAATAACGTAATATTTAACGTACTTTATAATATAATATAAATACGTTTGAATACCATTAAAAGATAACACATTATACACATATACATGCCATACATCAATCATACATACTATAACCATAGACCATCACATAATCATACTTAAAATGGGTAAACATAGCCCATGGGTCAAACTAGGGTCAAACCCTATGATTCTGGTCTTCCCAAAATTTCAGAATATTTTCTAAGTGTTTGGGTGCATGGGAACTGTTTGGGCGCATCAGCCCTGTTTGGGCATTTCTCAATTACGTAGGCGCATCAATCTACACTTAACCATTTCTCACTTAGGCGCATGAGCCCTTTGGGCGAATGGGCACTATTCAGGCGCATCAAACTTACACTTAGTTATTTCAGCTAAAAACTCAGGCGCATGAACTACTGTTCAGGCGCATGGACCTACAGTTAGAAATTCTAAGGCATTATTCGGGCGGATGGGGTACTACTTGGGCGTATGAGCCTATACTTAATATCTCTAAGCAATTTCTTAGGCGCATGGGCTCTGTGTGGGTGCATGGGCTCTGTGTGGGCACATGTGCACCTACTTACATGTTTTCTAAGTTGTTTTCCCGTCCCAAACATCACTATATCTTGTTCTAAATTTGTTACACCCATCATAAACCTCAAACAAACATCTACAACTATAAAACATCATCATACAAGCATACATACATACTGTTATATACATAAGAGAAAACCAGGATCTAGAAACTCACCTTTTACAGCTTCCAAGCACAGCAGTCTTGAAATCACATAAGCTTGATGTTTCTAGCACCTAAACACCAAGAACACATACCCAAAATCATATAGACACACAAGAACATGTAAAATTCGGTTACATGGTCAAAACACATCAAAACCGAACTCAATTGTGCAAAATTGGCTTACCTTGGCCGAATCTGCTCTCTCTCTTTAAAGCCGAAAATGGCAGTTGATGTAGATGGGATTGTGGGCGACCATGCTTCTTCTAAACATAAAATAATAATGTTTGCCCTCTTTACACTTACACCCCCTCCACTTTGGCTTGCTTTTTATTTCTTTCAAAATACTTTTATTTCCTTGTTATTTGATTAGAAATTTTCAGGTGTTACAAGTCCACCCCCTTAAAGAGATTTCATCCCCAAAACCCGTCATTACTCAAATAACTGTGGGTAATGCTGTCTCATCTCTTCCTCAGTGTCCCACATAGACTCTGAACCCTTTTTGTATTTCCATTGTACACGTACCAGTGGAACCACTTTATTCCTCAACATCCTTTCCTTTTGATCAATGATTGCCACTGGTTGCTCTACATAATTGAGCAATTAATCCACTTCAATATCATCCAGTGGTACCATCATATCTTCATCAGCTAAGCACTTCGTCAGATGTGATACATGGAATGTCGGATGAATTCCACTTAACTCATCAGGCAGTTCTAATCAATAGGCCACCTATCCTACTCGAGCAATGATTCGGAAACGCCCTATGTACCTCGGGCTTAGCTTACCTCGCTTCCTGAATCAAATGATTCCCTTCCAAGGTGAGACCTTCAATATAACTTGGTCGCTCACCTTGAATTCGATCGGTATACGCCTCTTGTCGACGTATGACTTTTTTCTATCCTTCACGGACTTCATAAAGGCTTTGATCCTCTCTAGCTTTTCTGTTGTAGCCTCGATCACCTCAAGGCTTCCCAACTCTTTCTGCCTAATGTCTCCCCAACATACGGGCGTTCTACATCTCCTACCGTATAGCATCTCGTAAAGTGGCATGCCAATGCTGGCATGATAACTATTATTGTACGAGAACTCAGCTAACGGTAAGTGGTCATCCCAACTTCCTCCAAAATCGATCACGCATGCTCGAAGCATATCCTCGAGCATCTGAATTGTCCTCTCAGACTGACCATCTGTCTGAGGATGATAAGCCATACTAATGTGTAGCCTCATCCCCATCGCATCATGGAATCTCTTCTAGAATTTTGATGTAAACAGAGTATCACGATCCGACACGATAGACACCGGCACGGAAAAGGAGAAAGAAAGAAGTGGCTGAGCAAAGGCAGAGGTCGGAGAGGATGGCCTTCTTATGCTCAAGGGGTTATTCTCAGGAGGAGCTGACACCTGATGAAAATGATACGATCTTGTTTTTTTTCAACAAAGAACAAGATGAGATAAATAAGGAGAGGAAGAAGGATGCTAGAGAGAGGTTGGAGGAGAAGAAGGAGGAGGAGGAGGAGGCCCAACTTGTAGCTAGCAAGAAGGTGGGAGACAAATCCTGGATGAAGGCTCATCTCAGGGCCCACGACTTCACAGGCAGGCAAGTAGGTCCCATGTCTGAGAAGACCCTATAGCGACATGTCAGTGATATCAAAACTGAGATTAACTTAGGAAGAAGGAAGGTGGTATATCAAATTCAAGGTATACAGAGGATGGTACCCAAACCAACACCCAAACGACACTAACAAAACCTGAGCCTACACTTCTTCCCTTCCCTATCAAAACTGAACCCACTACTAAACTGTACACAACTGAACCTACACCATCAGCCTTACCTCCATCCTGATCCACTACCTCTTAACAACGACCACCACTACTCATCCTAAAACCTAAAACACAACCCAAAACTTAACCATTACCCAAGCCATTCTCTGAACCACTGAGCCTCTAACCTTAGAGGAATTTAAGGAGATCAAGAGGAAGCTCATTACCTGCACAAAATTGAGCGACATCTCTTGTGAGGAAGAGTCCACAAGATTGTGATACATTGATGGCTCTTCGTATTACCTCGCAAGAGATGTATTCCTTGATCTGCCCTGGGGAACACTAGACGAAGCTCATTATGGATGGTGAGAAGGCACTGTCTACCATGGTGTAGGGGATGACAAATTTTATCACTCCAGCCACCATCAATACACATCTGAGGTTGGATGATGAAGAAGGAGAGTTTTCCTTCCCAAAATCTTATGTGTATAACTCATTCAAGCAGATGGGCTATAAAGGTGATTACTCTGTAAGAACCTTTAAGAAAGGAAAGGTCACCTCCCAGTGGAAATACCTCCTCCATGTGGTCATCCATTCCATATCCAACAAGCATGCAGCTGGGATCAAATTCCTAAGGACTTTTCCGACATAGTCCAGGGAATGGTTCAAGGGGTCAAGTTCAGGTACTCTCAATTTGTATATACAAATCTGCTTGCTAACTTAGATCCTTAGAGTATTACATGTTCCCTAGTTATGTTTAACACATTCTTAACTGTGAACTGGGCTCACAGTTAAGGGGAACAAGCAATATTTTTAAATTGAGACAAATGAATCCCGGCATCTTTAAGACAGTGAGAAAGCCAACTGTGAGCTTCTCAGGGGTAGAAACAGCCCTGGTCCCAAATATGTTTGAGCCTATTGCTCAAGGTGACAACTTGGCAACACAAGCCAATGTTAAACCCATACCTTTAACATCTGCACCACCCACACATCCTCAAATAACCCTCACATACTCAAGCAGATCCAAATGAACCCCTACACAAACTACTCAGGTTGTGCAATCCCTCATATACTCATCCACACAAGAAGAAGTGGACACTGTAGCTCCCACTTATCCTGAGGAGCAAACCATGCTCATCACTTCTTTGATTAGTGCTAAGGTTCCTCATGCTCAGCCTAATAAGCTCACAACACCATCCTTAAGCCTTCACTCAAAGTCTCAAAACCCTAGTGAACAACCTTAGGAGAAAGCTACTATCCCTAGCCTCTAGATCTCAACCAACCAATCCTAAACCTTTAATTTTATGATGATGAGGATATGGGATTCAGTAAGTATCATGAGTCTCTCCTCTCCACCCCTGCTCAAGGAGAGATGAGTACTCCTAAATCACCCATATCCATCCCACATCATCCACCCCCAACTGAGGTGGACCTCCCTGAATATGTTTAGGAGGTCCATATGGAAGAGGCTCTCACTTCTGAAAGTGATTACATTATTAAGACCTCAACCATGGAAACCCAGCCCATTAACACTTCAACTAAAGCTTTCATGGTGCAGGGGAAATCCAATAGCCAAGAACTTAATGCTGGTGATGAGGAAGAAGACTTTGGTCCTACTATCTCATCCCTCCATGACTAATCTGACGAAGATGAGGGAGCCAGTAACTAAAGGTGCATAATTGACCAAAACATACACATATTTAGTTTCAAAGGTCAGTCACCTGGAATCTTAGGTGGCTACCTTACAAAAGAGGGTCAATGACCAGCAACTTGAGATCACTGATCTCAAGGGAAAGCTAGCTGAGAGACCTCTAATGAGAACTCAACCCGGTCCAGAAGAACCTGTGGCTGTGGTGGACCTAACCCTTAGCTCCCCTATACAAGAGGGTGATGCTACTAAAAATAGGGAGAAAGTCATTCCTGTAATCATAGAACCTGGGAGTTCTTCCCGGAGTATGGACATAGAGGATTCACCACCCACCCTTACTTGCACTTTTCCATATTTAGCAACCTCCTTATGTCCATATTGATGTGGACTCATTCATTCTAACTTTGTTAGAGGAGGATATTCCAAGGGCTATCTCTATCCCATCCTGCTTTGCTAAGAATGAAATAATAGGATGGAGGTATGATACTGATAGGAGAGCCCTGATACTCCTTAGACTTCAAGGGTAACAAGAAGTCTTCAACTTGACCTTGAAGTACTATAAGAGTCTTCCTCTAGTTCACATACCACTTACCAACCCAAGTCAAAACAGGCAAGCTGACAGACTAGCTTAGAGGATTCAAGATAGCGTGGTTGAAGAGTTTAGACTGAGAACTTCCCTGCATAGACAAAGGATAGCAGGCAATCTTATTGGTTAACTGGATGTTAAGGTGGACCATAAGATTAGCTTCAAAGGGGAAACCTTGGCTGAAGACCCAGTAATAGAACCTCTGAACCTTGAGACATGAACTACTTCAATACCCATTTCCCTCAGTCAGTCACCAACTGGTGAAGGTGTCTTACAACCTCTCTCTGGATAGAGCTCAAGCGATGAACCAAGCAATGAATGCCAAAGCTCTCTCTATCCTGAGTCACCTAAGCCTATGAGTCATAAAGGGAAAAGGAAACTGGCTACTAAGGAGATTAAGAAGGATGAAAGAGAGAGGAAGAGGAATCTAAGGGGAGAGAGTTCAAGAAAAACCCTAGGCTTTATGGAAGCTGCAATCAGGGTTGCCCCTAGGCCAAACACTCAAGGTGATGAGTTAATAATAGCTAGATTGAACTACTTGGGGATGAAAAACTATAATATAGTTGAACTCATCTCTCTTCACTTAGAAGAGTTGAATGAACTGGCTGACAGAATCGCTCCTTAAAATCAAGAAAGAAAGGAGAAGAAAGAGACACTACAAACAAGCCACTACTCTCTCTCCCTAGTTCAAGAAAATCCTGAGAAAGATGTTATGGCAACTGAGCAACAACTTTAGGTAGACAAGGAACAAGACAGACAAAACATGATAAACTACCTGAGTGCCACATGCCTCCCTCTGGCTGAAGCACTTCTTCCCTTATCTTGTGAATACATTGAGTTTGAATACCTCAAGTAGCTTGAGCAACAAGTGCTGTAAGAGTAAAAGACTACTAAGAGGAATATGAGGGAAGAAGCTATAAGCTATAAAGTCAAGAGCCAACATCGAAGCAAACTTGAAGAAATCTGCTGATAGGTAGAAGATGGTGAGCTTCTTGAAGCTGTATGGATTTTCTGAAAGGAGACTTGGTCCATTGTCTCTATCTAGCATGGATGAGCATATTAGAGTGATCAAGCAGAAGATCAAAAGGGGTGAGCTTGTTGACTTGCATTCTCCACCAAGTCAGACTACACCTGAAGTTGAGGTCAAGGTTGAACAATAAGAGACAACACAACCTGGACCTAGTACTGGACCATAACAAACATCATCTTCTGATCCATAGTAAGGTCCTAACCCTTTTCCTTTTGAACCTGTGAAGGAAAAGGACCCAACTAAGGAAGACATATAACAACAATCTAGTGTTGCAGGCCAGTCTTTTTAGTTAAAGCACAAAAGGAGGAAAAGGATGGCCATGAAAAGTGATAAGAACAATAAAAATAAGTTCAAGGCATCCACCTCTGCACCTCAGGATGGGTCAAAACATCCTGAGGTTGCTCAAGAAGAGGTTGTTAATCAAAGTCCAACTAACTTGGAGCCTCTTGCTGCTGAGAGACCCATCCTGTCTTGGACATTTGCTACTAATCCAGACAGATGGTATGTCACTAGAGATCTAGGGGTTCAAGACATCTACTTCTAGCAAGACATTCTTGACCTTCCTCTGCATGATCTCTATGACATAAGGAGATACTTTGAGAGTCTGAGGGGTCATGACCAAATGATGAAGAAAGGAATTGTCTTGATCCTGATGAGGATCGTCAACAGATAAAGAAAATGTCTCAAAGGTCTCTTCTGTTTTGGTAGCATCAGCCTAGGAAGTTACTTCAGAAGATTTTATAAAACTCGGTGAATTATGCTAAGTATAAAATCTTCCGAAGCCAAAAAAGCATGTCTTCCAAAGTGAAAGATGTAGTCTTTTGAATCTTCAAAGACAAAGTATTCTGAAGCCAAAGACTAATTTCTTCCGAAGACAGAGAAGACATGCTTTCTCTGAACCACCTTTGGACAAAAGTTAAACCACTTTCCGCTGCCATCTCTCAAGACTCACCAACTTAGATAAGTTGGTCAAAAGTCCATACTGTATTCAAACTGTAGATTAAGGTCTCTTGTCACAACTTTCTACTTTTGTACTTTTATCCTTTTTGTAATATATTAGGATGTGAGCTATGGCATGTCGTAGTCACAAGTCAAAAGGCAATCTGCCTTTTGACTCTATATTGATCTTGTTATCTAAATTGATGTTTCTAGCTGGCTTTCAAAGTATAGCCGGCCGTAAGATGTAGTATAAAGCATCTCAAAGCCTTGTAATTTCTAAGTATGCTTTGTAAACCTTGTAAAAGAACTTGAGAGCAATATACATCATTCTTGAAAACCAAGCTTATCTTTTTCTTGTTCTTGTTCTATCTTAGTTACTTGTGTTCTTAGTATCATCACTATAAACTTGGTTTCCTATTTGATCTGTTAAGTCTTCTAAGTCTCTCCTCATTATGAAACTATTGCATTGACCCCTTCTAACTGGTCCTGCACAACTGGTGCTGAAGGAGTATGAATCTCAAGGTTCACATGGTCCACAGCTGGGCCTTCAACTGATATTTCCCTTGGAAACTAATCTTAGGGTCCAACTCAGTATCCAGTTGACCAACTGTTTGCCATGCTAGCCTCTATCTATATACGGTTGCTCTCTTTTTAAACTCTTTAAGACACCCTTATTTTACTCCTCTCTACTAACGTATCAACAAGTCTGTTTTCACTTGGATTGACAAATGGTTGGTCGGCAGAGGGAAGCTTTCATAGAATCCTAGGTTATAAATATGGACAACTTCTTGTTAACCTTGGTATCTAAAAAGGGCCAAGGACCTTCTATCACTATCATACCTCCATCCTTTGATTGAACTATTCATAGGATTGGATGGGGGTGAGATGGCCCTCGGTATGAAACCCTCCTCAAATATGCTTTGAAGTATGGCATCCATATTAATGTGGCCAGAAGTGTTTGTTGAGTCTAGAAAGTTACAAATGTGGGTGATGAATCCTCAATGTCCATACTCTGGTTAATGCTCCCATGTTCTATGATTGTGTTGACATTCTCCCATTTTTTAGTATTATCACTTACTTGCACAAGTTAGCTAGAGGTTAGGTCCACCTTATCCATAGGTTCTTATGGACATGGTTGAGCAAAGTCATAGGGGATGAGAGGATATAACCAAAGTCATCCCTCTTACCACCATATATTTGTTCCTGATCTCTCAATTTCCCCTACTCTATGACAGCTTCATGAGAAGTGTCAAGGATTTGTGTTGTTGTGGTGGAAGTCTTAGTGATGCAATCACTTATAGAAGTGAGAGACTCTTCTATATGGACCTCTTGAACTTGTTTAGAGAGGTTCACCTGAGTAGTAGGTGGATGATATAGGCTAGACATAGGAGTTGCAGGAGCACTCATCTCTCCTTGAGTAGTACTCATGGTACTCACTGAATCCCATATCTTCATCATTATTGAATTCTAGGTTAGGTATTGGTTGGTTAAGATCTAATAACTTTGGATGGTAGCTTCCCCCTAAAGGTTGTTCATCTGATTTTTAAGACTCAGGATGAAGGCTTGAGGCTAGGGTTATGAGCTCATCAGGCTAAGCATGAGGTACCTCAGCACTAATCATAGAAGGAATGAAAGTGGCCTGCTCCTTAGGAGAAGCATGAGCTCTTGGTCCCACTTTCTCATTCATCGATAAATATATGGGGGCCTACTCAATCTGAATAGACTAAGCAGGGGTTCGTTAGGAATTTCTTTTATAATTGATGATGATTTCAAGTTGTATGGGTGGTGAAGATGAAGAAGGTGTGGGTTCAACATTGTCTGGGATTGTCAAGTTGTCACCTTAAGCAGTTTGCTCTAACATTTTACGGACAACGGTTGTTTCTACCCTGGAAAAACCAAAATTGGTTTTCCTTATTATCTTAAAGATGTTGGGCTTCATTTGTCCTAACTTTAGAATGTTACCCGTTCCCCTCAACTGTGAGCCTATTTCACCAGTTAAGAATGTGCTGGACATATCTAGGAAACATGTAATATTCAAGGGAATCTAAGTTAGCAAGTAAATTTGTATAAACAAATTTGAATACCTAAATTTGATCCCTTGGACCATTCCATGGGCTATGTAGGAAAGGTCTTTAGGAACTTGGTCCCATCCTCCATGCTTGTTTGATAAGGAGTGGATGATGACATGGAGGAGGTATTCCATTGAGAGGAGACCTTTCCTTTCCTAAAGGTCTTGGCTGAGAAGTCACCTTCATAGCCCATCAGCTACAATTATCCATTTACTGCCTCCTTGGTGAAGGATAGCTCACCTTCTTCTTCATCCAGCCTCAGATGTTAGTTGATGGTGGCTAGAGTGTTGAACACTTTCCTCCCCTCGACCGTGGTAGATAGTGCCTTCTTATCATCCATAATGACCACTTGGAAGGTCCTACAAAACTCTAGCAGTTGATACTCATAAAAAGGAGATCCGTCATGGTAAGGGCGGTGAGGTAAGACGAGTTAGAAAGAAAGCGGCAAATGTCTGCGAACCAAGGTTTTTCTCAGCGCATAACAGAGCAACTTGGTTGCGTTGCCTATGAAGGTGCATGACAAAGGCTAGCTAGTTTTGGGGTTCAGGGTTGAGAGGAGAGATTGGAAAAACAATGATGGTTTGTAGAGTGATTTAGGGCTTGGAGATTGCAGATGAAGAAAAAGAGGATAGAGGGATACCCGTTAGAAAAGCTAGCTATATGCTTTGATTTTAGACAAAGTTATTGCAAAAGATAAACTTTGAAATCCGGATGTCGGTCCCACCTCTGAAAAAGTGCCTGCAAAGGTAGTTATAAGTTGAAAATCTTCCACATGTGATTTTCCCTTTGAAAGTTTGTAGAAAGATTCCAATGAAAAATTGACTTCGGAAGATATTGATCAATTTTTGAGAAAAATTACTTCGGATGAAAATGTACTTAGAGTAAATTTGCTTCCGAGACAAATTTGGTTTCAGAAGATAATAAGCTTCAGAAGTTTTTTTAAGGAGTAAGTAAAACTTCCAAGACTAAATTGCTTTCGGAAGAAAATCGTCCTTTAAAACATATAAGTACTTAGAAGTAGATGTAAACTTCAGAAGATATATCAGAATTTCTTCTGAAATTAAATCCCTTAGTAAGTAGTTATTAGTTTTGAAAACATAATTTTCTTTCAAGGTCAAATTAATTTCTTTCGAGAGAAAATAAGTCTATAATTCTCAAAATTCTAAGGAATATCTACTTAAAAAATTCTCTTCCAAGATAAACAGGGATTATGTTAAGGATAAATTAGATAACATTAAAGACATATTTTTTTTTGAAAACAATTTTGAAATTAATTTAAAAATATACTCAAGGTTAATCAACTCAATAGCTAATACAAATTATTTAAATCTTTTTCATCAAATGCTTTTATAAACAGATCAGCATATTGTTCATTTATGTTAACTTTGACCAATTTAATCAATCCTTTTTCAAATTATCTCTGATCAAATGATACCTGATGTTGATGTGCTTTGTCTTTGAGTGTTGCACTGGATTCTTTGTGATTGAGATTGAACCATTGCTGTCTATGTGGATACGAATCTTCTTGAAGTTGAATCCATAATCTAGCATCTGATTTTGAATCTAAAGCACTTGAGAATAGCAGCTTGCAATACCAATGTATTTAGCTTTAGCAGGTGATGCAGAGACACAGGATTGTTTCTTACATTGTCATAAGACTATCCTTCCACTAAGGAATTGACATCCCCCATATGTAGACTTTTCAATCATATTGCAGCCATCATAGTCACTATCTGTATATGCATACAGATTGAAGTCATAATTCTTTGGATACCAAAGTCCCAGTTTAGGAGCTCCTTTGAGATATCTAAAAATCCTATTGACAGCAACCAGGTGTGACATCTTAGGATTGGCTTGATATCTTACATATATACATGTAGCAAACATGATATCAGG
>BJCN01274463.1:0-10007 GCA_018326445.1 Flaveria brownii
TCATAAAAAGGTAAACAGTGGAATAAAGTATGGTCAACTACATGGCTCTTTAGGAAGAAGCCATGATGTATCAGAAGTCTGCAGCGGAATGTTAGAGACCATACTTATGTCCACTGGTTTATAGCAGTGTCTTCCGAAGGTTAAGTTGCTTTGGAAGAATAACTTCTTCCGAAGCCACTTATACTTCGGAAGACTGCTTCTTCCGAGGCTTGGCAACTTCTTCTTTGTCTTTGGAAGTAGAGTTTGTCTTCTGAAGTTGATCTTTCACTTGTCTTCGGAAGAGCTCTTCAACCTTCGGAAGTTCTCATATTTAGCTTCGGAAGCCTTTGAATGCAGCACCAAAACTGACTATGTGAAATGGTTTTGGTTGCACCAGCCTTCCTCATGATCCAACACTTAGTCTTATTCCTAGTAACACACGGTTCAGCACCACGTCCTCCCTATACTCCACCCCTAGAGGCCTTTGATGATCTACCTCCAGTGATTCTATAATCACTATAAGATTCAAACACTAACATGGTCATTCAAGGAATAGCTTAGTTTATTTTAAGTATAGTAAGCCCCTAATTATAGTGGCCAGTTATGATTAGCCACTTACTTTACTCTTCACACCCCAAGCATTTCCTATCCTGACTACATCAGTATCTAAATCTACTAAGAACACATAAGTCAAATAGTGCACGCATATAGTACTCGTTATCTTTAAGAAAAGAAATACCTGATGGCACGTAGCTACTCGGCTGGCATCCCTTTCCTTTAGTCCCATTCTCAGTTTAAGTTTAGGTTTTTGAAAATATTTACCCAATTCTCTTATACTATGGCTCTAATACCAACTTGTAAGGCCCCGTTGCTGGAGACGCACAGTTGGTCATTCATAACGCTAAACATACGTAATATTATACATTTGATAAACAGTGGAAGTCATTGACGCACAGTTATGCAATATAACATCGTTAAACTACAAAAGACCATCCTTTTTTGCGTTACAAAATAACAATAATAATATGTGTGAATGGATGCCAGTCTTGCCCCGCCAAGTAGCCTTCCTATGTGTCATCCTCAGCAACCATTACCTGCCAACTAAAAATGCATAAAGATCAGCGTTGCTGAGTGAGTTCTACTTTTTTACATATTAAAATACTTCATACGTTTCATACATGAAAATACCATTTTTCCTTAAAATACTTTCCTTACTTTCGCATGCGATCATTCACCATACATACAACTAGTATAGCCTTTTTTATCATTCTTTATCACACGTATTCATTCGTTTCATACTTTATCTTTTCGTTCATTTCGTACTTTATCATTATCGTTCGTTTCGTACTTTATCATTATCATTCACTGACTCTACATCCTGTCAAGTTTTCCCCCCCATCGTGGACCAAAGACACCATTCTAGGCACAAAGCCCTGTTTCTGACTGGCACAAATCCGTCTCATGTCTTGGCACGAAGCCCGGGGTCGAATGACAAGGATCCCGTTTTGAACTATGGGTTCAGTCACCAAGACTGATCCCCCTGTGTGTGAACCCTCACGGGTTAGTCAAAATTGCATGTTATAAAACACACAGTTGAGCTAACAACTCTCAAAGAGTTGTGATCCTCCTTTAAATCTACCTGCAAGCCTTTTCCTTCTTTCATTATGTTTCACATTTCATCGTTCTTATCTTTCACTTCATTATGTTTTGCTTTACGTTCGTTCACACATACGTCATACTATGTAAAGTCACAACATAATACTTGACGTATATTAAAATATAAAATATAAGTTTTGAAAACTATTGAAAGATAACACATCTTGCACATATGCATAAAATACATTCATCATCACCTCCTACATATTCTATGCATAAACCCTCATATATTCATGCTTAGTATAGTCCAAAACAGTCCATAAGTCAAACTAGGGTCAAACCCTAAAATTCTTTTTTTCTCAAAAGTTTCAGAAAATTTTCTATGTGTTGGGCGCATGAGAACTATTTGGGCGCATTAGGACTGTTTGGGCGTTTCTCCACTATCCAGGTGCATGAGCCTATACTTAACCATTTCTCACTTAGGTGCATGAGCCTCTTGGGCGCATGGGCACTATTTGGGTGCATGAACCTACACTTTGAAATTTCTAAGACGTTTCTAGGCGCATGAGATATTGTTTGGGTGCATCATCCACTTAACTTTCTAAGGCAAAAATATAGGCGCATGGGCCCTGTTTGAGCACATGAACGCCAACATACATGTTTCTAACATATTTTTCAGTCCGAATCTCATCTTAAACATATTCTAAGCTTCATACTACCATTCTAAGCTTTACTTAGTATGCACAACCACAAAACACAAACATACATACATTAAAACATACGGTTACACATACAACTTTTTATAGAAACTATTTACATGAATTTTCAGCCCCGAAAACCTTTTAAAACATGTAAAACATAGGGTCTAGAAGCTCACCTTAGCTTCTTTCAAGCTCAACCTCTTTGAACTCGAACTTTCAAGGTTTCTAATACCTATGCATGTCAAAAACACACAACCGAACACATGTACACACATAAAAACACGTAGAAATCGGTTCAAAGACTAAAACCTCGGTTGAAACCGAACATTTACAAGAAAATCTTACCTTTTTGCAGCTTCTTCTTCTTCTCTCTAGAATTCGATAACTCTCTGCTCTCTCTTTCTCTTTAAAATCCCGAAACCAGTGATGTAACAGAAGTAGTGGGCGGCCATGCCCAGTTTAAACATAATAATAATATTATTTGTCCATTTTACACTTATAACCCCTCCACCTGCCAACTGAAATGCATAAAAGTCAATGTTGCTGAGTATGTTCTAGTTTTAAAGTATTGAAATACATTCTACAGTTTATATATGAAAATACTCTTTCTTAATAAAATAGTTTCTTTACTTTTGAACTTGAGTATTCATCATGCATACAACAAGGTATAACCTCATTCATAATTCATTGTCGCACGTATTCGTTCATTTCATACTTTATCATTATCTTTCACTTTCATCCGGACCAATGTGCAATACCCTGAACATTGTGCATGAAGTTGATGTTGGGCCTTAGGTCTATAAATAGACCCTGAACATTATGCACGAATTTGATCCAGTCACCTAGGGTATGCTACAAGGGTCCCGTCAATCTCAATTGTTGACCCTGTGTGCATCCTTCAGGTTAGCTAAACCGCACACAGTTGAGCTAACGACAACATGGTCGTGCACCTCCATTCATTTGCTTGCAAGACATTCATTCATTATTTTATGTTCCACTTTTCTTTATCATTAATCTTTCACTTTTTATTAATGATGATATGTTACGTTTATGATCATAAACTCACCACATAAAGTCACACAATAATAAGTAATATAGAACATAAGAACAGGCCATAAACATGTATAATATAAACAACTATAACCCTTAAGTCAAACTAGGGTCAAACCCTAATAATTTTGTTTATCCTAAAATTCCAGAAAAGTTTGTCAATGTTTGGGCACTTTAACACTATGCAGGCGCATGAGGCCTGCTTAGGCATTTTTCAACTATGCAGGCACATGGGTTACTTAGGCGTTTCAACACTTAGGCGCATGAGCCACTTTGGGCACATGGGCACTATTTGGGTGCATGGGGTACTGTTCTGACACATGAGCCTATACTTGGCATTTTCAGACAATATTTTGGGCGCATGAGCCCTATTTGGGCTCATGACCACACTTAAAGTTTTTCTAAGGCAATTCCCTAGGTGCGTGGGCCCTATTTGGGCACATGAACACCTACATAACATATTTCTAAGTCATTTTCAGTCCCAAACATCATCTTAACATGTTCTAAGCTTGTTACTACCATTCTAAACATCAACAAAGCGTTAACAACCATAAAACGTCCAAACACGTACACATATACATACGGTTACATACATAACATTTGTAAAAATGTTTTACATGCATTTTCAGCTGCAAAAGTGTTTAAAACAAGTAAAAATGGGGTCTAGAAACTCACATTTTCTGCTTCCAAGCTCAAATCCTTCAAATTTGAGTAAACTCAATGTTTCTAACACCTAGACACCAAGAACACAACTTAACAATCGATTTCTATGGATGAAACCACGAAGAAACTGAACCAATTATCACCAAAAACACTTACCTATGAATATTTTTCCATTCTTCTTCTTCAAGCCGAGAGAAGCTTCTGATTTTGTCTTCTTCTTCTTCTTCTTTTTTTCAGTCAAAAAGCAGCAGGAGTGAGCATGGCATGGGTGGCCATGCTTTAAAAAGGTGAAACTTTTTTCCTTTGTGTACCATTTACACAACACCCGCTTTGACTTTTGTCTCCTTTTATTTTCTTTCAAGATACTTTTATTTACTTTTATTTTGACAAAAATTCCGGGCGTTACAAGTCTACCCCATTTAATAAGGTTTCGTCCCCGAAACCTGTTACTCTTCGAATAACCGTGGGTAATACTGTCTCATCTCTTCTTCAGTCTCCCATGTAGACTCCAAACCATTTTGGCATTTCCACTGCACACGCTCCAGTGGAACCATTTTATTCTACAGTGTAAGGCCCCGTTCCCGGGCACCTCACAATTGGTCATTCATAGCACCAAACAAACATAATAATATACATTTCATAAAACATTGCAGCGGAATTACAACTACAAAAGCCCATTCATTTCATTAATAAATTACTGTTGTTATGCAATACAAGATTGTTAGGTTACAAAAAGAAAACATCCGTTAATTGCATTACAAAACAACAACAACAATATGTGTGAATGGATGCCAGTCTTGCCCTGCCAAGTAGCCTCCACGTGTGACATCCTCAGCAACAGTACCTGCCAACTGAAAATGAATAAAAGTTAGCGTTACTAAGTGAGTTCTAGTTTTATAAGTATTAAAAATTCTTTCTACAAAATACTTTACCTTCGTATACAACCACCCATCATACGTACATTCAAACAATATTCATTGTTTATTTCTTTCTTTAATACTTTAATTACTATCTTTTATTATCGTACACATACTTTCTTTCCATTCTTTTCATTAACATTTGCTTTCATATACATACTTTCATTTCGTGCTTTTCACTATCTTTACTTTCATTCACATTCTTTCTTTTCATACTATTCATCATTCTTTAATTTCTATTCATTCTTTTCATTGTTCTTTAATTTCATACGGACCGATACACAATACCCCGAACATTGTGCACGAAGCTGATGCTTGGCCTGTGGTCTACAATTAGACCACGAACATTGTGCATGAAGCTGACCCAATCACCTAGGGCAAGTCATCATTCCCCTTTCATCTGAACCAATGTGCAATACCCCGAATATTATGCACGAAGCTGATGTTGGGCCTGTGGTCTAGAATTAGACCACGAACAATGTGCATGAAGCTGACTCAGTCACCTAAGGCATGCCACAAGGGTACCGTCAATCTCAATGATTGACCCTGTATGCATCCTTCAGGTTATTTAAGCCGCACACAGTTAAGCTAACGACAACATGGTCATGCACCTCCTTTCCATTTGCTTGCAAGCCATTCTTTCTTTCATTACGTTTCACTTTTCATCTTTGTTATCTTTCACTTCGTTACGTTATACTTTACGTTCATTCATACATTCGTCATACTACGTAAACTTATATTATATTATAATATAAACACGTTTTGAAAACCAATAAAGGATAACACATCATACACATATGCATATCATACATTAATCATCTCATCATACATAGTCTATCCATAGACCATCACATTTCATGCTCATAATAGACCAAAACAGTCCATAGGTCAAACTAAGGTCAAACCCTAAAATTCTAGTTTTCCCAAAAATTCAGATAAGTTTTCTAAGTGTTTGTGCTCATGGGCACTATTTGGGCGCATGAGGACTATTTGGGCGTTTCTCGACTATGCAGGCGGATGAGCCACACTTAGGCATTTCAACACTTAGGCGCATGAGCCAGTTGGGTGCATGGGCAGAATTTAGGCGCATCAGCTTTGATGAAAACACACTCTCTTGAACTTTTAGTCAAGCATATTGAATACAAACTTTAGAAAAAATGAAATTCAATATGAACAAGTTATGTTTCTCCAAGGATCTTTTCTAATCTCTCACAAATTCAACAAACACTAAACATGGTACGGAAACCCATGGTTAATGTGTATGATTTCAGTGTATGAGTGTGTGTTTGTGTGTGTGTGTTTGAATGCACAAGGAAAAAAAACTGAAAATGCTTGTTTGATTGATAATCGTTCAAAAGCTTACAAAGCATTAGGGTGGAGTACTATTTATAGCCTATACACAAAAGCTATATACAATTTACCCTTATGTAAATGAAAATTACATAAAAATAATCCTAAGTGACTAAGTCATCCGCTGTGGAATTCAGTTATCCGCTGTGGAGAAGTTCATCCACTGTATGAACAGTTTGTTCATCCGCTGTGATGGACTTGTTCATCCGCTATGGGAACAGTTCATCAGCTATGTTCATCCGCTGTGAACTTGTTCATCCAGTGTGGATGTTGTTCATCAGCTGTGTTCATCCACTTTGAATTTGTTCATCCGCTGTGGATGTTGTTCATCCGCTATGAACACTTGATTCATACGCTGTGAAGATTGTTCTCCGCTGTGAAGTTCTTCATCCGCTGTGGGATAGATACTTCATCCGCTGTAGAACTTCATCCGCATTGGACTTCCTTCATCCGCATTGATTGACTTGTGCAAAAATTCTTTATCTACAAATCTGAAAAAGAAATTTACATAAATATTAGTGATTGTTATGGATGTTAATGATTGTTAATGTGCTTCTAATGTATGAATTGTATGTTGAAACATATTTGAATGATTGTTTTGATAATGGCAAGCATTATTCTTTCTTGCATTAATTCTTAATGCACTTTGTTAAGTCCAACAGTACTCCCCCTAAGTGTGATGTTGCCATAGATTTGATGATTCATTTGTTTGTTAATGATTTGTGTGTGTTGATTTTGTTTTTGTTTGATATAAGGAGTCCAATAGTACTCCCCCTAAACATTATGTACATTTTGTTTTCTGTTTTATTTTAATGATGTTGATGTGTGTGGTACTTTTGGTTGTTATGCATGATTGATTGTTTGTTATGATTGATTGACTATTCTTGTGTATATTGATTGATTACAAGTGTATCACTTGTCTGTGCTGATTAATTGATTGTTTATAAGATTGCACAAGTGTAATCTTACCTGTATGATTGTTTGACTTGTTTGTTTACAATGTATGATTGATTGTTTGAATGCTTTTCATTATAATTATATTTGAGTAATTAAAGATTAATTTTGTATGTTTGTTTGTGTATGATTGCAAGTGTTAAATATCACAAGTAATGTGAATACTTGTGTGTGATAATGTATGTATTAATGTATGAATGTATGTTCGCATGAATGTCATGTGTTTATATCAACAACACATGAATGTATGTTTGAATACATGTATATGTTATAACACATATGTATGTATTTTTGTATGTTTAACATATGCATAAAATCATGTGACATTATGATTGTTTGTTCATAAGAGCATAAGAACTCTTATATGTATGATTGAATGTTTGTATGAATATCATATGTATGCTAATCTATGTATGCATGATTGTATGTTTGAAGGATTGTATGATTGAATGATTATATGATTAAATGATAAAGTAAGAATTATAGAGAAGGATATGCATTAGTTGTTTGTTCTGCCAGTGATGATAAGAAACCTCAGGAGTGAGATGGTCCTGCTTCTTCTAACGGCTTCTTTGCCTCTTCCATAGCCTTGAGAGTGTCTTCAATGTCTTTTTCTATGGCTTGGTCAACTTCAGTTTCCTTCAATTGTTCTTTGAGTGTTGTAGTCTTGTATGCATTTCTGCAGTTGACTATGTGTTCTACAAAGTAGTTCACAGCACTCTTTTGATCGTCATATTTGAAATCTATTTTCAAATGAACAAGCTGTTCCAAAGTTGACTGATCGAGGCTTTGCACATCAATGTTGCTAACCAGTGTGGTTACAACATGATTGCCTTTCAAAATTTCTAAATTGTTGTTTTTAGATATTCTCATTCCTGTGATTCTCTCTTTGTGTGTGAGGGGTTGTTGATGTGTTTCCAATCTTTGTTTCAATGCTTCATTAACATACACAATGCCTAAAATTCTTAGCATGTGAATGAAATAGCAGCAATCTCCCTTGCACAACACATTTTCAATTGCAGGGAATATCTTTGTTTTCAGGAATGAGACATAGGATGGATGAAGTAGCTTGATCTCAACAGGATCAAATAATCTGATGTCTGCTGCTTCTTTTCCTTCAAGTTTCCTTTCCAGCACCACATTAAAGTGACTTTCATCATAATACGATCTGGTAATAGGATGTTGGTACTGATTGTCATCAATCTTCTTTATTATAAGCTTTAAATCTGATGGCCTTAAAGGGTAACCAACCTTTTCAAGAAGATCAGCATCAATTTCAGAAGAAGTTTCTTCTCTGACTTCTTATTGTTTGCTTGATGAAGCTTGTCCTCTTCTGAGCTTTGAGATCTGAAGTTTGTCTTCTCTATCTGCTTTTGCTTTCATCTCATGATGCTGTCTATTCATGTATGCTCTCGGTATATGATAGAAATCTGCACCTCTGGGATTGTTATTGTGATAGACCATCCTTAATTGCATCAGGTCCAATCTGTCTTCATGGCTTAAAGATCCCAGTTGGGATATGTATCATAAGTAGTGAACAAGTCCAGATACTCTTTTGATCAGCACAGCATCCCAGATTTCATCAAATTTCCATGCCATGATTTTTCTTTCATTGGCATCTGCTGTGAGAGTGATTTTGTCATAGAGCTTGACAAAATTTGTTTTCTCACTTATCATCTCCCGAACCTCATTGCCTTCAGGCCATAGCCTGTGAGGCATGAATTGTCTTGGTTCCTCTATCTCTGAAGTTAAGGAGGAGCTTGATGATAAGTGGATAGAGAAAATGCAGGGTGAGGTCTGAACACCAGTGGCTTAAGAGCATTGGCTAACATGTTTTTGTATATCTCTTTAGCCATCTCTTTCATTTGTGACAGTGTTCTCCCTGCATATGACCTATATGGTACTCTTGTATGACTCAACCAGCTTTTCACCTAGGAGTAGGTCATCTTCTCTATCTATGGATCTTTCGGCAGATTCTTTTCAAGTTCTTGTTGATCCTTGATTTCTTTATATCTTCTGTATGTTTGCTCATGTTCATTTTGCATGACTTCTTGAAAGTCTTTGAGTAAGTCTTTAACCTCAGACATGTTAAGATGAATGAATGAATCATAACGGAATCCTCTGGTGGTCAGCTCTATCCCCATCAACGTTTGAGGATCATCAGTAAAGAGCTCTTGATTGTTTTGCATTATGTCATGCTCATCCATTTCTTCTTCTTCCTCATCAGAATCGCTGAGGATGATAATGGGAATTTGTTGTTCATCCGATTCATCTATCTCCCACTCTTCTAGAATAGATGATTTGGATGATGATTAAGGAGCATCTAACTCAACAGGTTCAGTCTTCACTTTCAAAAGCATTAAAGGAGGAGACTCTGGTTTTTCTTGTTCACCCTCAGTTTGTTTCCCTTTGAGTAAAGAGGGTAAATAAGATCTCTTCCTTTTCCTTTCATATGTTCTCATAGGAGTTTCAGATGATGATGATGCTTGATCTTTAGTTGAATCTTTTAAAGCTTCACTAAATTGTTTGATCAACTCATTTGGTTTGTCTGATAGGGGCTCATAAGGAATACTACCAGTTTCTTGAGATATTGGAAAAGGAGTGTGAAAGTGTTGTCTCAAGATGGGTGAGTAGTGAATATTCTCATAATGATTAGGCTCACTGAACAACTGATCCATAGTGTATGTTTCTTCAGGAATGATCAGTGCTAAGTTTGTTTGTTCAGTTTAAGGTTGAGTTGTTTCAGCTTCACTAGCCAACTTCTCATGACCACTCATATCTTCATCAAGATCTGCTG
>BJCN01274585.1:5828-19012 GCA_018326445.1 Flaveria brownii
TAGAGTTCTCCATCTTGAATCTTTTCAAGATTTTATCAATGTATGCACTTTTGTTTAAAACTATTAACGATCTTGATCTATCCCTATAAATCTTTATCCCCAGAATGTAGGCAGCTTCACCAAGATCTTTGATCAAAAAACAACTTCCAAGCAAGGTTTTTACACCTTTCATGGTTGGAATGTCATTTCCAAACAGTAGAATGTCATCAACATACAATACTAAGAATGTGACAATGCTCCCACTAGCTCTTATACACACATTCTTTATCAACATTCTTGATGACTCCAAATTTCTTGACTTCTTCATCAAAACGGTAATTCCAACTTCTCGATGCTTGTTTCAATCGATAGATTGATTTTTTTAACTTGCGTACTTTGTTAAGATGTTATGGATCGACAAAACTGTCAGGCTGAACCACGTACACATCCTCTTCAAGACGTCCATTAAGGAAAGAAGTTTTGACATCCATTTGCCAAATATCAAAGTCATAATATGCAGCTATGGAAAATAATATCCTAATCGACTTTAGCATTGCTACCAGGGAGAAGATCTCATCATAATCAACCCCTTGAGTTTGAGTGAAACCTTTTGCTACAAGTCTTGCTTTATAAGTATCTAAGTTTCCATGCATATCAGTTTTCTTCTTAAAAACCCACTTACTTCCAACTGGTTTGGAGTTAAGCGGTGGCACAATGAATTCCCATACTTGGTTGTCATACATGGACTGCATCTCTACGTTCATGTCTTCAAGCCATTTGTCACAATTAGATTTTGACATTGCATCAAGGTATTTGATTGGTTCATCTAAGTCAACCACATAGCATCCATCCATGAAAAATCCATATCTCCATCCATGAAAAATCCATATCTTTTGGGTGGATTACTAATTCTACCAGATCTATGAACGTTTTATGTGTATTGATCAACTACTTGATCATTTTCAACAACCTCTTATTGATTTCTAGTATCAACCAAACATGTATCTATATGTGGTTCTCGATCATCTTCAAGTTCCACTTTTCTACTGGTTGTTCCTTCCGTAAGGAACTTAGTTTCCAAGAACTCAGCTTTTCGAGCAATAAATACCTTTTTCTCTGTTGGATTGTAGAAGTAATATCCCATAGAATCTTTAGGATATCCTACAAAGATACACTTACTGGATCGGCTTATTTCAAAAGGTGTTCTATTTAACATAAGCTTCATAACCCCATACCTTCAAATATTTTAATGATGGAACCCTTCCATGCCATATTTCAAAAGGTGTCTTATCCACTTTCTTGGTTGGGGCCATACTTAGAATACGGACTGCGGAGAGCAATGTGAAACCCCCCCAAAAATGATAGAGGCAATATTCTTCTAGCCATCATAGATCGAACCATATCTAATAGGGTTCGGTTCCTCCTTTTAGACAGACCATTATGTTATGGTATTCCAGGTGGAGTAAGTTGTGACATGATCCCACAATTTCTAAGATGACCTTGAAAGGCATTATTAAGGTATTCACCTCGTCTATCTGAACGAAGAACCTTGATTGTTTTGTTGAGTTCATTTTCTACTTCATTTTTGAAGATTTTGAACATTTCAAAAGCTTCATCTTTGTGTCTTAGCAAGTACACATGACCATAATGACTATAATCGTCGATGAATGTAATGAAGTATCTTTCAACATTCCTTGTTATTGTTATAAAAGGACCACCTACATCTGAATGTATGATTCCTAATAAATCTTTCACCCTTTCATTGGTGCCACTAAAGGATTGGTCATCTTTCCTTGTAAACAAGATTCATATTTGTCAAATGATTCGTCCACATTTGCATCCAAAAGACCATTCTTTTGAAGTGTTTTAATGCGATTCTTGTTTATGTTACCAAGACGACAATGCCAAAGCTATGTTTTACTTAAACCCATTTTGAGTTTCTTGGTGCTTGATTGGTACAACGAGTATCAAAGGATGTGTTATCATGAACTAATTCGTAAATGCCATTAAAAGGTATAGCCTTACAATAAAGCACATTATCCATAAAAACATAAATTCCATTGTCAACAAACTTCAAAACATAACCATATTGTCTTAGATGGGAAATAAAAATAATGTTCATAGTCAAACTAGGAGCATACAAAATTCAAAATAACTTCCAAACCATTTGGAAGCTTCAAAATGTAGTCTCCTTGGGCTTCGACTTCAACTTTTGCTCTGTTGCCCATAAAGAGACTAGTGTCTCCTTTCTTGAAATGTTTACTTCTTTTGAACCCCGACAACAAATTGCAAATATGAGTTCCACATCCGGTATCTAATACCCATGTGTTTTTAGAAATGACAGTAAGTTTAATATGAATCATGAAAGTTGTAACTGAGGTCTGCCCTGCATCCCTCTTGTTTCTCAACCCTTTGAAATAGGTTGGACAATTCCTCTTCTAAGGTCCTATCTCACCACATTCAAAGAATGGATCATTCTTGGTAACTTTTGGCTTCTTTTCTTTTGGTTTTGGTGGTTCCTCTTTAGCCTTTCCCTTGCCCTTCCTTTTGATGTGTCCCTTCCCTTTGGCAACATTTGCCTCGAGTTCGGGGTGATGTCTCTTCCTATTGCCACCCTCATTGATCGTGAGAACCAGTAAAACCCTCTATCCCATTCCTGCTTCGGCCGTTTTGAGCATTGCATGAAGTTCCCCAATGCTCATGTCCTTTTCATTCATGTTATAGTTCATGACATGTTGGACTCAACAAAGTGCATTAAGAATTAATGCAAGAAAGTATGATGCTTGGCATTATCGAACAATCAACCAAATGTGTTTTAACATACAAATCATACATAAGAAACACATTGACATCATTAACATTCATAATAATCACTAACATATGTGTAATTTTTTTTTCCAGATTTTGTAGATAAAGAAAGTTTTTGCTAAATCATTCACAGTGGATGAGTTATCTTCATAGCGGATGAAGAGTTCCATCACAGCGGATGAACAACTTTTTCTGCGGATGCACAAGTGTCACAGCGGATGACTACTTCCACAGCGGATGAACAACTTCTTCTGAGGATGAACAAGTGTCATAGCGGATGACTACTTCCACAGCGGATGAAGAAACTGTTCTCACAGCGGATGAAGAAACTGTTCTCATAGCGGATGAAGAACTTCTCCACAGCGGATGACTTATTCCCACAGCAGATGACTTAATCACTTATGATTATTTTTATGTAATTTTCATTTACATAAGGGTAGATTAGTAATTGTACATAGCTTTTGTGTATAGGCTATAAATAGCACTCTACTGTAATCCTTTGTAAGCTTTTGAACGAATTATCAATCAAACAAGCATTTTCAATTCTCGTGCATTCTAACACATATAACACACACATACACACACATACACTGAAATCATATACATTAATCATGGGTTTCCACACCATGTTTAGTGTTTGTTGAATTTGTGAGAGATTTACAAAGATCCTAGGAGAAATCAATAGATTCATATTGAATATTGTTCTTACAATGTTCATATTCAAATATGCTTGAGTGAGTTGATTTTCATCATGACATATGTCTCAAATTTCTTGGTTTGACCATTGAGGATCAAATCTGTGGCCAACTCTTTAGAGATGGGACAATTCAGCCTTACGAGGTGATCAATGTGGCTTTTCATCTTGAGTACATAAGATGTCACCGATTGGGTTTCTTCCGTCCGCCATGCGTGAAGCGCCCGAACCATTTCAAAGCGTTGTACCCTTGCTTGTTGAAGGAACATTTCCTTCAACTAGGTAATCATGTCGTATGCTCCATGATGTTCAAAGTTCTTTTAAATCGCAGGAATCATGGTTCCTAGCATGAGGCAAGAAACTTGCACTGAATCCTCAGTGTGCTTAATCCAATCATTTCAGGCATCTCCATCATGAACGTTGGGTTCATCGGGAATAGGATCGTCCAACAAATAGGATTTCTTTTCTTGCTTGATAACAATTCTCAAGTTTTGATACTAATCCATGAAGTTGTTATGGTTGGGACGATCCTTTTCAAGGATTGTTCTTAGTGATAGGTGATGGACGGTTAGGGTAATAGCGTTGTTGTTAGCGGCCATCTACACAATTTAATAAAGTCCAAATTTTAGTAATTTTAAAGATTATAAAATTTTAATTATTAATACCCTTTGATGTCTCATAGACAATTAATAAATACAAACTAGAATCCAACGTTCCATTTAAACATTGGTTAGCTGACCTTTATTTGAATTAACAACATAGTCAACAATTGACAATTACAACCATTTGCAACTTCTAGTTTTATGGAATCGTCTAAACATCTTTATGTTTGGTTGGAATGTTTAATCCTATCATCACCATTGTGCTCCATGCTTCGGAGTTTCCAACTCAGGTTCTCCTACTTATACACACGTGTGAGTTTACATATACAAGTGGTTAGGTGACCTTTATCCGACAAATATAGTAACCCTACCTCAAACACACAAGTTTCTCAAATATGGTTAGGTGACCTTTATCTCACAAATAGTTCCCAACTGATTTGAGTGTTATATAAAAGGATGGTGTTTAACTCGTTGCCTTTAGAAAGGGTTTTTATAGTTTTGATAATCCTAGTTGTAGAACATTATGTACCTTATACTTCATGGTACTTAAGTGAAACTAATTTTCAAGGTTCTTTTAATAAAATCCAACTTTATTATGAAAACATTAAACTTTAATAAAACCATTTTTTACCCATGTTAATGATTTCAAAAGAACCAATTTTATGCTTGTTGTGGATATCTAATTGTTAGCTATGCAT
Organism: Flaveria brownii; assembly: GCA_018326445.1. NCBI lineage: Eukaryota > Viridiplantae > Streptophyta > Magnoliopsida > Asterales > Asteraceae > Flaveria > Flaveria brownii. Next base: position 10,610 of record BJCN01274585.1, read on the forward strand.
ATCTAAATATCATACAAACAAAGAAAGTAAATCAACCACACAACCACAACACAAAACAAAAGGTTCATAACCATAGCCAACTAATTTGAGACCACTTGTTGACCGAAACAAGTGTGCTCACGAGGTCTTTTCTAAAGGTAAAGAAAGACCCATGAGATGTGTCGGTGAACTCCCACTTGATCCCACATCTAAATGCTTGAAGTGTCCACCTTGTTTTGTGATTCTTCCATTTTCTTTGGGATCTAAATGGGATCTTACTTCTTCTCCAAACTCCTTTGGACCTCCATTATGTGTTTTTGGTTATTGGGCTTAAATCCCATTAAGAGCTTTTGAGGCTCTTTGAGCTCAAAATTGGCCCAAACCAAAAACCCACTTTGTTGCATCATCTTTTACAAAATAAATCCTAAATATATTTTTCTAGTAAAGTAAAATTCAACTAACTTATTTACATTACATACCAAATGAAATAAATAAATTACATAGCCTAAAATTAGAACAAATATATTTAATTATTGCAACCTTTTAAATTATTAAATATAAATCACAACCACAAATTTCAACACATCCAAACACAACATCATGGCTAGGTTATGAACATCAAAATACATATCCAAATATGCAAGAAAGAGAACCTAAAATGCTTCCCCTTTTTAACCACACATTTTCGGCCATGGATTGTACAAACTAAAAATGGTGGTTATTGTCCAAACAACTAAAACATCCAAATGATATAATTCTTCAAGATTGGAATATACATGTAAAATAAATCTTGAAAAACCAAGGGGAAACAAGACCAAAATTTTCGGCCATTTAGTGATTTAACACCTAAAACCCGAAATTTTTGGTTCTACGGAAGTATGTATCCATATAACCGGCTCTTGATGCCATTGCTGGGTTCTAAACAAGTTTATCAAAGTCATTTTTATCCAAATAAAATGGAAACACAACGGATATTTATAGTTTAAAACTTGTTCTAGAAAGTTTATATAAAACATCTTATATGTTGAAAACCCATTATGGATCATTATATGGAAGTTCATGCTTACAAAACCAAACATAGTATGTTTTAAACAACAACCTTTACTAGGATCTTGAGGAAGAGGAATGATCAATGGTAGTCTCCAAAGAAGAAAGCCTCAAACGTGTCTACCCTTCATGCTTCCAATAAGCACCTTAGTTGCTAGGATTTTTAACACTTATGATGAAAAACCCTTTCTTCCTTTCTTTTTGGCCGAGAAAAGAGAGAGAGGAAGAGGGAGTTTGTGGTGGTCGTTTGATGATATTATGTCTTGTGTTTTCAAATTGAGTGTCTTGCACTTAATGTACTTTTACAAAACCAAGATACACACATCCAATGCATGTTCTAGAAGCATTAAAGACAAAAGACAAAAAGAGAAAAGAAGTGGAAGGGGTCGGCCCCCTTTCCTCCTTCCCTCTCTAATCTTTTAAAAAAATTTCTTTTATTTACATATTATTTATGTCGTATTTTATAAAATTAAGACATAACATAATATATATATATATATATATATATATATATATATATATATATATATATATATATATATATATAACTTACATCATATTATAAGTCAATATACATTGTTATTCAACCATTAAATTGATGAAATCAAAATGTGAATCAATCAACTCGTACTTAGAATAGAATGATGTTGATGGTAATGATGATTTCCCCAAGGAACTTTTATATTCTCTCTAACAATATAACAACAGATTTTTGTTATAGTAGATTCAACAAATATCAAACAATGTGCGAAAACCCATGATTGATGATTATGATATCAGTGTATGTGATTGATTGTGTGTGTGTGATTTGTAAGTTCATGAATGCTTGAAAAAAATTGTATATTGACAGTTCAAAAGCTTACAAAGAATTAGGGTAGAATGTTATATATAGCCTATACAAAAAGCTATTTACAATTACTAAACTACCCTTATGTAAACAAAAATTACAAAAAAATCCCAAGTCTACAAGCTGTCCATTGTGGATGATTAGCTATCCGCTATGAATGATAGTTGTCCTCTATGGAGAAAGATAACTCATCCGTTGTGTCTTGGATACTATCCGTTGTGAACACTTGTTGTATGCATGTTGTCCGTTGTGAAATGTTCATCCGCTGTGGATGAATATACGTTGTGGACCGTTCATCAGCTCTGGACTTGGCATCCATTGTGTGTGTTGATCATCCGCTATGGGATGTCTTCATCCGCTGTGGACACTTGGACTTGTTCTTTCATCCGCTACTCCATCTTGTTCATCCGCTGTGGGAAGTACATCATCCGTTGTGAACACGTCAATATTTCTTTTATCTACAATCCTGAAAAAGAAATTTAAACAATAATTAATGAGTTTTATGAATGTTAATGATCCTAATGTGTTAGTTGATGATTGTTTGAATGTTAGAACACATTATGTTTGATTATGGCAAGCATTATCCTTTATATGCATTATTTCTTTAATGCATTTGTTGAGTCCAACAATACTCCCCCTAAGGATGATGTTGCCATCTCCTTTTGTTTGCTTGTTATTGTTTTGATTGTTAGTACTAATGTGTATGTTTTGTTATTTGATATGTATTATATTTAAATGATTGTGTGATTGACTTATGATGCTTGATTGGATGATAGTTTGTTTGTTATATCACTTGACTGATTGTATGTTTACATGTATGTTTTGTATGGTAATTTGTATGTTTTGTATGGTAACTTGTATGTTTTGTATGGTAACTTGTATGTTTGGTTTGTTAAATGATTTGTCATACTTGTTTGTTTGGTTAGACAAGACTGTTGTTTTGTTTGTTTTCATATTAGAAACCTCTTAAGAATGTAAAGGTCCAGCTTCTTCTGCATTCTTCTGAATTTCTTTAGATGCCTTTAGAGACTCTTCAACATCTCTTTCTGTTGCTTTATCTTGTTCAGCTTCTTTTACTTGTTCAGTCAATTGTATGATCTTCAAATCATTCCTGCAGTTGACTATGTGCTCAACAAAATAGTCAACTGCACTCTTATGATCATCATACTTGAAATCAATTTTCAGATGAACAAGTCGCTCCAATGTAGATTTATCAAGGCTGTGCACATCAATGTTTCTAACAAATGTGGTTACAACATGTTTTCCCTTCAAGATCTCTAAATTGTTGTTCTCAGAGATTCTCACTCCTGTTATCCCTTCTATATGTGTCAAGGGCTGCTAATTTGTTTCCAGCCTTTGCTCATAGCAGCATTTACATACACAGTGCCTAAAATTCTTAGCATGTGTATGAAATAATAGCAATCTCCCTTACACAATACATCTTCAATTGCTAGGAATGTCTTGGTCTTCAGAAATAAGACATATGATGGATGGAGTAGCTTTATCTCCATAGGGTCAAAAAGCCTTATATCAGCTGCTTCTTTCACTTCCAACTTCGTCTCCAACACCACTTCAAAGTAGGTCTCATCATAGTATCATCTGGTTATAGGGTGTTGATATTGATTGCCATCTATCTTCATCATGATCAACTTTAAGTTTGATGGCCTTAATGGGTAACCAACCCTTTGAAGTATGTCTGCATCAATTTGAGAGGATGATTCTTCTCCTACTTGTTTTTGTTTTCTTCCCAATTGTTGTTCTCTTCTATGTTTACCCTCTCCGTCTGCTTTTGCCTTCATCTCATGATATTGTCTGTTCATGTATGATTTCATTATATGATAGTAATCTGCTCCTCTGGGATTGTGTGTGTGATTGACCATTCTCAATTGCATCACGTCCAATCTATTTTCATAGCTTAATGATCCCAGTTAGGATATGTATGATAAGTACTGGACAAGTCCAGATACTCTCTTGATCAGCACTACATCCCAGATTTCATCATATTTTCATGCCACTATCTTTCTTTCATTGGCATCTTCTGTGAGTGTGATTTTGTCATAAAGCTAGACAAAATTTGTATTTTCATTTACATTTCCTGAACTTCATTGCCTTCAGGCCATAGCCTATGAGGCATGAATTGTCTGGGCTCTTCTATTGCATGAAGCTCAGGAGGAGCTTGATGATAAGTAGATAGAGAAGATGCAGGATGAGGTCTGAAGATCTGTTGCTTAAGGGCATTTACTAACACATTCTTGTATATCTCTTTGGTCATTTCGTTCATTTGAGATACAATTTTCCCTATATATGACCTGTATAGGATTCTTGTGTAACTCAACCAGCTTTTAACCTTGGAGTTGGTCATCTTCTATATTTGAGGATCTTTGGGAAGATTCTTCTCAAGCTCTTGCTTGTCTTTAATTTCCTTATATCTTCTGTATGTTTGCTCTTTTCATTTTGCATGACTTCTTGAAAATCTTTAAGCCAGTCTTTAACCTCAGATAGGTTAAGATGTATGAATGAGTCATAAGGAAATCCTCGTGTTGTTAATTCAATTCCCATCAAAGTTTGAGGATCATCTATGAATAGCTCTTGAATGTTTTGCATGATTTCATCTTCATCTCTTTCCTCTTCTTCATTATCTGAATCACTAAGAATGATGATAGAATCATGTTGTTGATCAAGGCTTTGATCCATCTCCCCCTCTTCTAGTGTAGTTGCTTTAGATGATTGTTGTGTAGCTTCCAACTAAATTGGTTCAGTCTTAACTTTTGGAAGTTTGAGAGGAGGAGATTTTGGTTCTTCCTGTTCTATCACAGGTTGTATTCCATTGATTGAAAAGGCTAAATACAACCTCTTTCTTTTTCTCTCATAAGTTCTAAAAGGAGTCTTGGATGATGATGAAGCTTGGTCCTTGGATGAATGTTTCGAAGATTCAGCAAATTGTTTGATCAACTCCTTTTGTTTTTCTGACAGTGGATTCACAGGGACAATGCTAGTTTCCATTGTTTGTGTGTTAGGAGTATGAAAATGCTATTTGAGAATTGGAGAATAGTGGATATTTTCAAATGGATTAGATTCCTCAAAAAGTTGATCCATTGAATAAGGTTCCTCATAAATTATGATTGCCTTTTCAGACTCTTTTGTGCTTGTTTCTTCAGCTTGAGTCATTATTTGTTCTTCAAACTCATCACTCTACTCTTGTTCTTGATCATCTGAATGTTCTTCTTTATTCAGTAGAGTGTTTGTATGCTCCAATTCTCTGTTTAATCATTCAATTTCTTCATTTTGAAAAGAAATTGTGCTTTTAAGTTCATCGATCATCAAATCCTTATAATCTGTTTGTTCTGTTACGTATGCAATATCTAGTCTTGCACTACTTAATCTGGATCTTTAACTTTCAGCTCTTCTTTTTCTTGTTTGAGTTGTTGTTCTAGAAATTGAACAATCAACTTTTGAGTTGTTTGATCTGATTTAAGCTTCTCTATTTCTTTATCCTTACTTTTCAGCTTGCCTTTAAGCTTTCTAGCTCTGTTATTTGACTTTTCAATCAATTTATTATACTCAGTGAACAAAACACTCTTGAGTATTCAATCTCTTCCTCAGTAGGAATCTCACTACCTTGTTCCTCTGTCTCCATGTGTTCAACATGAACACTTAGTTCTTCTTGAGTCTGCTCATGTTGAGAAGATGTTATAACTTCTTCGGGATGACCTGAATGCTCTCGCAAAGAAGCATCTATGTTTCTCAAAAGTGAAGACAAGGTTTGTTGATCTAATTGAGTTAGGCTTTGTGGTTATGAGGGTAAAGGATGCTCAAATTGGAATTGTTCCTATTCTTCAGCTTAAATGAACGGTTGGGGTTGTTCAATGGGATCAGGCAAGATGGGTGCTAGTTCAGGAGCAGCATGCTCTTCTTGTATGATAGGAACTTGTTAGATGATAGGTTCTTGTTGAAAACCATGTTGAAACATCATTGGAGGTTCATCTTGTCCTGGAATCCTTAAGAAGATGTCTGGTACAGGAATGTTGTGATCAATCATGTGTGCTGGAACATACACTTCAGCTCCATGATACAAGCTAGACTTGATACTTGTGAACACATGTTCATTAAAATGAGCAGGATGAAATATGGCACCTTCTCTTGGAATGTTTGGTAGCAGATCATCAATAATCACCTGAAGGAATCTTGGAAACATCTGAAACTTGTTCCTCACCTCAGTTAAGTTATAGATCATTCCATTCAACACATGTGCTGCAAAGTTGAAATGTATACTTGCTATAATGCTTGCAATAACTAATGAGATTCTCAGAGAATTGGCATCCTATCCAGTTTTTCTGTTTGTCATGGTCTTTTGATATGTGTGCATTAAGAATCTGAATTGGGAACACATATATGACTTCTTGTTTCGCTTTCTTTAAATGGTGCCAGTATAGCCAATTGTTTTCATCAAACTTAACTGGTCCTTAGGCATCATCATCACCTAATTGTAATACCCTTCGGATAATCTCTTCTATGATAGTAATGTCCTGGTTGTGAACAAAAGATACTATCACTTGCTGGCTATTCATATGCTCTAGATGAGCATGAGTCCAAAAATGGACTATATGATATTCATAGATCTCAGGCCTGGCTGTCATAGCATGAACCAGCCTAGTTTATCTTATGGCCTAAATAATATCTCTGTAATTAGCAGCCTTTGGTGAATCAGGGTCTAGAAATGCACAAATATTGTGATCTCTAGCAAACACTAGGTTTGCCATATCTGTAATAAGGAGACATATGTTGGTATCTATTGTTCTAATAATGTGTGATGATGGAATATCAATCAAGTGTTTATTGGATTGCTATGCTTGATATGAGTTGTTTAAATGTATGTTTAAACACTTGTGTTTGATTTGGCGTATGTTATTTGACATGTTTACACATGAATCAGTTTGACATTTTCAACAGTCAACATTAATTAGTTTTGATCATGAAAAACTTGTTTGTTTCAATTTGATTTTATCCAAATTGCATTACATCATGTTTGTTTATTCACTAATAGGTTGTTTTGTTTACTTTATACGTTTAACTTATCTCATATTAATTTGTTCATGAGATTCAGTTTAACTTTTTAGATTCAAACTTTTACCATTAAATGCACATTTATTAAATAGGCAATTAATGCTTGTATGTTAAATGCCATGCCAAATGAACTGGATTTTCATGTTTGTTACATCCTTTAGAACATGTCTATAAAGCTATAACAGTTTTCAAGCAATTTTCAACATTTTCAAAGATCAAACACTAATGTTTGTATGATTTTGACATGAACATCATGACTGTTTATAAACTCAATGAACACTTAATCAGATTTCATCAAAACAACAGTTCTAATACATTCGACTAAGTCCTATTAACCCTTATTCAGTGTTTGCTATTGTTTAAAACATTAGAAGATCCATGTTCGATTTTGAGTCAATGTTTGACTTAGATTGAACAATGTTCGAATCAGAATCTCAGACCTAGATGTTTTAATGTATGTTTGGTGCTTAGAATCATGTTAGTATACCTATTTGATTTTTGATTTTTGATTTTCATGTTTAAAAACCAATAGAATGTTGTTTCTAATGATCAGGAGTTTAAGGGTTTAAGCACTGTTTGAATGGTTCGAAATTTGTTTCTCTCTCTCACTCGTGATGAATGAAAATATCACAAGTGTCGGACTATATATACATAGGACATTGTGTGTCCGCTGTGTATACAGTGTGTGTATCCGCTGTGTAAACAACATAACCTAAAAATGAATTTTAAGTGTCCGCTGTGGAATACACATGCGATGTCTGAACAGTACGTCCGTTGTACAAGTTTAAACTTGTACGTTGTGGACCCTTTTGACTGATTACACAGCGAATGACCACTTAGTCATGCGCTGTAAATTCTTTGAATGATTGTTGTTTACAACGGATGAACATTTGTTCATGCGCTGTGTGTTTGAAGTATTCACAGCAGATGAACATTTGTCCATGCGCTGTACACACTTAGAAAATTTGTTTGATTGTTCACAGTAGATGAACATTTGTTCATGCGCTGTGGATACTTGAATATTTTGGTATTTGTTCACAGCGGATGAACACTTTGGTATTCATGCGCTGTGGACCCTTGAAACAATTTTATGTAATTTTATCTTACACAGCGGATGAACAAATCATGCATTCTATAGACTTCTTTATTCAAATGACTTTCATAACGGATGAACATTTGTTCATGCGATGGGAATTTGTGTTGTGTTCACAATGGATACCTTACCAACATCATCTGTTATGGACTTGTTTGTTTATCCTTTTTTCAATTTTCAAGGATACTGTAGCTACAGCGGATGAATATTTCTGCGTCCGTTATGTATACTTGAAAATTATTTTGTTTGTTTGAAAAGTTTACTTTTATTCCGAAGAGTGTTTGATTTTCTTCCGAAGCATAATTTTAATAATTTTACAGTTGGACATGGTGGAACTAATAACGTGGAAGGAAATAGTACTAGAGGCATGATT
>BJCN01274657.1:6166-16345 GCA_018326445.1 Flaveria brownii
TGAGAGGATTGCCAACTTGGTGGCTCAGCAAATTGCTCATGTCATCCTAACGATAATCGCCCAGATCAACATAGATCGGGGAAACATAACCAAACCTAATAGACCCAGTAACGATGAAGTAAACAATGAGGAAAATGAAGCTATAAGAAGTGGATGCTACTACAAGACATTCATGGCCTGCAAGCCGAAGGACTTCTATGGCATCGAGGGTGCGATTGAGACTTATTGGTGGCTGGATGAAATTGAAGCTGTATTGAATATCAGCGAATGTAAGCTTGAGCATATGGTGAGATTTACTTCCTAATCTCTTAAGGGACCAGCACTGGAATGGTGGAAAACCATCATTCATCCCCGAGGAAGGAATGCCAGTGGTAGGATGAACTGGTCTGAGTTCAGGGAACTAATTACCAACAAGTACTGCCCGATGAATCATCTAGAGAAACTGGAGGCCGAATTTCTGAGTTTGGAGATGAAAGGCCCAAACTACATTGAATACATCAACCGATTCCTGACACTATCCCGACTGGTACCATACATGGTGATACCAGAATCCAAGGGTGTAGCCCGCTTCATCTGAGGATTTCATCCTAGGTTTAGAGGCATGGTCCGGTCATCCAGGCCTACAACTTTATAGGCTGCAGTGGATTTCACGAGTAGTATAGTCGGTGACCTAGTTAAGGTTGGTTGGACTGAGCACGGGAGGACCAAGGACAAGAAGAAGACAGTGGATAACAAAAAGAACTGGTTTGATACGAGAAAGATGGTCGACAACAGTTGCAGTTCAAGCAAACGATCTAGTGAAGAGGCAAGATGAAATGACCATGGTGGAAAGGCTAGGAGGTTGTATCTAGGCACAAGCCCCTTCTTCAACAAATGCAAGCATCATCAACAAGGGGAGTGCAACCCCATGCCTTGTTTTAGGTGTAAGAGAACTGGTCATCTAATTAAAGTCTATACTTATGAACCTGGAAAGCAATGCTATGAGTGCGGAGATGCAGGACATATGAGGAACAAATGAGCCAAGCTAGCCAGGGACAAAGACACCTGACCTAACAAGCCCAAGGGAAGAGCGTTCGTGATGGATCCGACCGATGCTCGTAAAGAGCCTGATGTGGTGAATGGTATGTTTCTCATAAACAATCATCTTGCTACCGTTCTATTTGATAAAGGGGCAACTGCTAGTTTTGTTTCTACTACCTCTAGGCCTTTGATTAATTTGACTTCTTGTACTTTAACCGAAACATTTACAGTAGAACTAGCTGACGGTAATATAATAGAAACTAATGATATCATCAAGGATTGCAAATTCATCTTAGAGGGTAATTCCTTTTATTTAGAACTGATGCCTATTAAATTAGAAGGTTTTGACGTAGTTGTAGGAACGGATTGGCTGGCTAAAAATAGGGCTAAAGTCATATGTGATGAGCGTTTACTTAAGATACCAATAGCTAGCGGGGAGATGTTAGTAGTCCATGGAGATAGAAACCACCCACTGTGTCCTATGATATCCCACTTAAAGGCCACTAAGAGCCTTAAGAAAGGACACACCGCGTTTATAATTTATGTGATGAAGGCCAAAGGGGAAAAGAAAATTGAAAACATACACGTGGTGTCTGAGTTCCTAGAAGTATTTCCCGAAGACTTACCAGGACTTCCTCTGACCGGACAAGTCGAATTCCAAATTGATCTAGTACCTGGCGTCGCACCTGTGGCCAAAGCACTTTATCGACTAGCTCCGCCTGAAATGAAGGAGCTGATGCTACAAATCAAAGAATTGCTTGATAAGGGGTTCAGACGACCTAGTATTTCACCGTCGGGTGCTCCAGTGTTGTTTGTAAAAACGACGGAACACTACGAATGTGTATCGACTATCGAGAATTGAACAAACTTACCGTAAAGAACCGATATCCTCTCCCCGGAATTGATGACTCATTCGATCAATTGCAAGGAGATAGCTATTTACCTAAGATAGACTTCAGGTCGAGATACCACCATATGAAAATAAAGGAAGAAGACATTCCCAAAACAACCTTCAAAACCAGGTATGGACACTATGAGTAACTAGTCATGCCTTTCAGATTGACTAACGCACCCGCAACATTCATGGACCTCATGAACCGTGTGTGCCCCCATACCTAGAGAAGTTCGTGATCGTATTTATCGACGATATCTTGATCTACTCTCGATGCAAAGAGGAATATGATAAGCGCCTCCGATTAATCCTTGAACTACACAATAACAAACAACTATATGCAAAATTCTCCAAGTGTGAGTTTTGGATGCGTGAAATGCAATTTCTTGGGCATATATTGAATAAGGATGGAATCCAGGTGGATACAGCAAAACTAGAAGCTATAAAGAACTGGAAGATCCTAGAGACTCCTACCGAGATCAGATATAACTTGGTTTGGCTGGTTACTACAGGAGGATTATCATGGATTTCTCTCAAACAGTACAGCCACTAACTGCTTTGAACAAGAAGGATACAGCTTATGAGTGGGTAAAGGAACAAGATAAAGCCTTTGATCTCCTAAAGGAAAAACTATGTAGTGCACCTATCCTTACCCTACCAGAGGGAACCGAGGACTTTGTAGTCTATTATGACGCCTCGCTTCAAGGATTTGGTTGCGTGTTAATGCAACATGAGATGGTGATCACCTATGCATCTAGGCTGCTGAATGAGCATGAAAGGAATTACACGACACATATTTTGGAACTGGGTGCAGTGGTGTTTGCACTCAAAATGTGGAGATAGTACCTCTACCGTACTAAGTGTGTTATCTACACCGATCACAAAATCCTATGTGTCAGAGGAGATGGGTAGAACTATTAAGTGATTATGAATGTGAGATTCGCTACCATCTCGAAAAGGCAAATGTAGTGGTTGATACCCTGAGTAGAAAGGAAAGGAAAAACCCCTTCACGTTTGTGCCGTAAGGATAAGCGTGTACAATAGCCTTGTTGATAGATTGGGAGAAGCATAGAAGGAAGCCCTTAAGGAGAATAAGCTGACTGATGAGATGTTAACAGGGATGGAGAAGCATTTGGAAGTAGACAACGATGGTATGTACAAATGTTGAAGAAGGACATGGGTGCCTAACTATGGTGGAATTAGGGATATGATTTAGGACGAGGCACACAAATCTAGATATTCGGTTCACCCAGGAAGTGATAAGACATGTCAAGACTTGAAAACACTTTTCTGGTGGCTCGGATTAAAGAAATATATTGCCACCTATGTGGGGAAATGTTTGACATGTGCAATGGTAAAGGCTGAAAACCAAAAACCATCAGGACCCCCAACAGCAACCTGAAATTCAGAATGGAAATGGGATAACATCAACATGGTATTTGTCATGAAACTACCACGAACATCTCGCGGTCAATGATGCTATTTGGGTAATCGTGGATAGGCTTACCAAATCAGTCTATTTCTTACCAATTCGAGAGGACTATGAGATGCCAAGATTAGCCCGAATATACATTGACGAACTAGTAACTAGGCATGGAGTGCCGTTCTCGATTATCTAAGACTGCGATAGTCGCTTCACATCACCATTTTAGAGATCTCTCCAACAGGCTCTGGGAACCCGTCTCGAAATAAGCACCGCGTATCACCCACAAATCAACGGGAAAAGTGAAAGAACCATTCAAACCTTGAAAGACATGTTGAGAGCTTGCATGATTGACTTCGGTGGGAGCTGGAATAACTACCTTCCCCTAGTGGAGTTCTCCTACAATAATAGTTACCATGCAAGCATAAAAGCAACCCCGTGTGAGGCTCTACACGGCAGGAAATGTCGATCACCATTAAGTTGGAATGAGATACGTGATAGCCAAGTGATGGGACCTGGCATCATAATAGAAACCATAGATAAAATAATTAGGATTAAGAAACGTGTGAGAACAGCCAGAGATTGTCAAAAGAAATATGCTGACAAAAGACGAAAACCTCTAGAATTCCAAGTGGGTGATAAAGTGATGTTGAAAGTCGCGCTGTCGAAGGGAGCTATGAGGTTCGGCAAGAAGGGCAAGCTAAGCCCAAGATATATTGGACCATTCGAGATATTGGCGAGCTTTGGCCCGGTAGCATATTAGCTAAGGCTACCCTCACAATTGAGTTACATACATTACACTTTTCATGTGTCTAATATGAAGAAGTGTTTGGTAGACAAGACCATGGAGTTACCATTAAAGGAAGCCAAAATCAATGACAAGCTGAACTTTGTTGAGGAACCCATAGAGATTACTGATCGATTGGTCCAGAAACTTAGGTGAAGCCGCATACCCAAGGTAAATGTGAGATGGAACTCTAAGCGAGGACCTGAATTCACTTGGGAACGAGAAGGTGAAATGAGGAAGGAATACCCGCACCTCTTTAAGCCACCCGTCCGAAAGCCTAATTGTAGCTAAAATATCGGGACGAAATTTTCTAAACGGTGGGAGAATGTAACAACCCCTCCTCGACCCCAAGATGAATTAAGGACTTATTTAAAATATTGAAGTGGACGTTTTTCTATGTTATACGACTGAACAGTGCCCATGCACCTGAACAGTGCCCAGGCGCCTGAACAGCGCCCATGTGCCTAAGTCTTGGGCGTCACAGTAGTGCTCATGCGCCTAAAATAATGGTCATGCGCCTAAGTCCCAGGCGTGCCAACAGTGGTCATGTGCCTAAACAGCGGTAATGCGCCTAGAATTTTACTTAGGTATTCGCCTATATATATTCAACTTCTGATTATTTTCCACATTGATTTTACATTTGTTATTGGTATTTAACTATCTAGAGACTAATATTTTCATAAAAACCATCTTTTATATGATTATTAGAGACAAATAAGTTCTTTTAACACTTAAACAAATTCGGGAATGTATGTATTTCCATACACATCCGCGACTTAACAAAAACACAAATAATAATAATAACTACAAATAAAACATTTTAAACCTCATCTCTCAGCCGCCCATAACCCACCAACCCTATGCATTTTGTGAAATCCCATAAACCACTCTAACACTCCACCATTCTCTTTTTTCCATACATGCAACTCTTTCAAATCATCTACTCATATCTCATCCTCTCTTTCTCTCGGATTCTCCTCACCTTAACAGACACAAACACACACTTTTTCCTCTTTCACTTTTCTAGCAACATCCTCAAAGAACAAGAGGTTCCAGCCATAATTAGTAAATCATCTGCTTATCTAGTTTTCTAATCTTCTAAAAAACGTGAAACATTCAAGGGAAAGTTGTAGTTGAGTTCTCATCCTCGTGGACTTCTAACCATCATTTGAGGTAAACATTCTTGAAAGATTGGTGAACCAAGACTCGGTACACTACATTTCACCATAGTAACCCACTTTTCATGTGATTATCACCATCTATCATCTTGAATTGTAAACCCTCCCTAACAAAGTTAAAACCTGCTTTAAAACAGTAAATGACATCTTTATAATCTGATTTGAAAACTACAACAATGATTAGGTGATGTTGGGCACGATTTATAAGGTTCCACAAGTGTAAAAAGGTGTAAATTGTCAAGTAGATACAACATATATGTGATACATAGTAGACCCGAGAGTATGATGTGCTTTCAGTAGTTTAGTGATGATTAAATGGTGGTAAATTGTAATGAAGGCCGGAAATGTAAAAAGAATAGAATGTTAGGCCAAACAAGCTTGTTTGGTGACCGAAGGAAGGGTAAAAATTATCAAATATGGCCACCACTTAAAGGATACAATTTTAAAGCCTTAGATTTTTTATTTTAGTAATAGAAACCAAATTTAGTGAATTTTTGGGTTAATATGTAATTTCTATGAATTTATTTAAGAAAAGTAAACGTAAACCGAGAAAATTTTAGATAAAATTCTTAAGAAAAAACAAGGAGCCTAAACACTATAAAGTCACATTATTTCAGTAAGTTAGCAGAACTAAAGTTAGAATTTGGTTGAAATTAGAAGATCTTAAAACTAGTCAATTAGAATTGATAGTTTTACCGTAACTGGTAACTGGAAACTTGGAAATTTAAACTCCACCAAGTAAGATCTAAGATTTTAGAGTTCTAACAGGCCCAGAAAGGCTATAAGATTGTTAAGAAAACATTTAGGGGTCAAGAATTGTAAGGAGACAAACTTTGTGGTAGAAATTGTAAATTTTGAAACTTGAGGGGCCAAAGCGTAAATTCTGCATTTAAACCAAATTTCAGAAACCTCGTGAACAGAAACTAATATTTAACTTATTAATATGTTAACAAATTTATAAGAACCATAAAACTTGACATACACGTGCCCAAACCCTAACTTTCCTAAAAAGGAAACTTTTGACGCAAACTTCTAAGAAACAAAGCCGTGTACGCATTTAACCATAAACATGCACTTAATTACACTTTAAATAATCTAAGAATCTATAGCTTATTACTTATATCATGATCATAGGGTGCTAGGATTTGGATTATCTCTGTGCTTAAAGGAACTGTTGTTTGATACTAAGGTGAGTTCTCGTGTCCCCATTTTATTATTGCTTTGGGGGTAAAGCATGCTCTTTTGAACTGAAATCTTTACTGTGCTACTTTATGATGCTTATGTTGTGGATAATGTTGTTACCTATTGATACTTGAATTGCAATCATTAATTCTTTTGTGAACCGCTTGTTTTATATGGGTAGATCTACTTGGGCCATCCCCCACACAGTGCCTACCGTATAGGAAGGGTACCCCACTGAGATCCTGAGGGATCGTTTATGGCATGTGGCAGGTTTTTGTAAGATACTATGGTGAACCATCCGGCAGGTATGCTACACTATTTGAGTCTTAGTTCTCCCTTCGGGGTTAACCAGTATAAACATAACTTTAGAAGAGTCTAGCCGGGACTGTGTGCAGGGTTGATTGTGACCCCACAACAGTGATGCTTTGATTCTAAACTTTAATCAACAGACTTTAAAGAGTTTCTTTAGTTTTTAAACTTTAAGCACTTGAACTCACCAACTTTTAGTTGACATAAAATCTTTTTGAGCATGTTTCAGGTAACCCTGGATGGAGGTCTACCTGGACTTGGAGGACTTATAGATGACTTAGCACCCCAACCTTATGGCATTATTCATTTCAACTTTAAACTTTTGGACAAGTTGTATTAGATATTACTTAAAACTATGTACACTTGCGTTGAAACAATTCTGTTGTAACCGGGCTAAACTGAATAGTCCCGTATTTTATTAAACTTAAGTAATGCCATGTGATTTCTCTACTCGTGTGCTCCTATGATGGTTTGTTTCCGCTACCATATACGTTGCTAGTCTGTGACGTCCCATCCTCCTTGGGCCCGGGGTGTGACAGATTGGTATCAGAGACACAAGTTATAGAGAAGTCGTGAATACCTTAGTATACCCTAGGCTACAACCCTGATACCGTAGGACTGCCCTTGGTTAGGTGAATGTTGGAGTAAGCGGGTTGGGTAAATTGATGATTACATTTGATCAACGTAATCATGAATTTATCAAACGCATAAATTCTAGCACGAATCCCAAGGGTGTAAAACTTTGGAGTATATGACTTCGGTGGAATCTGGGATAACTACCTTCCCCGAGTGGAGTTCTCCTACATTAATACTTACCACACAAGCATAAAAGCAACCCCGTATGAGGCTCTATATGACAGGAAATATCGATCACCATTAAGTTGGAAAGAAATAGGTGATATAGCCAAGCAATGGGACCCGACATCATAGTAGATACCATAGATAAAATAATTAGGATTAAGGAGCGACTGAGAACAACCAGAGATCGTCAAAAGAAATATGCTAACAGAAGAAGAAAACCTCTGGAATTCCAAGTGGGTGATAAAGTGATGTTGAAAGTCGCCCCGTGGAAGGGAGCTGTGAGGTTCGGCAAGGAGGGCAAGCTAAGCCCAAGATATATTGGACCATTTGAAATTTTGGCAAGAGTTGGCCCGGTAGCATATTGGCTAAGGCTACCCCAAGAATTGAGTTACATACATAGGGTGCAAGGATTTGGATTTTCTCTGTGCTTAAAGGAACCGCTGTTTGATACTAAGGTGAGTTCTCGTGACCCCTTTTTATTATTGCTTTGGGGATGAAGCATGCTTTTTTGAACTCGAATCTTTACCATGCTATTTTATGATTCTTATATTGTGGCTAATTTTGTTACCTACTGATACTTGAATCACAATCATTAATTCTTTTTGGAACCACATGTTTTATATGGGTAGATCTACTTGGGGAATCCCCCACACACAGTGCATTCCATATAGGTAAAGTACCCTACTGAGATCCTGAGGGATCGTTTGTGGCATGTGGCATGTTTTTGTAAGATATTATGGTGAACCATCCGGGAGGTATGGTACACTGTTTGAGGCTCAGTTCTCCCTTCGAGGTTAACCGGTATAAACATAACTTTAGCAGAGGCTAGCCGAGACTGAGTGTAGGGTTGATTGTGACCGCACAACAGTGATGCTTTGATTCTAAACTTTAATGAGTATACTTTATAGAGTTCCTTTCATTTTTAAACTTAAGCACTTGAACTCACCAACTTTTTAGTTGACACTAAATCATTTTGAGCATGTTTCAGGTAACCCTTGATGGAGGTCTAGCTGGAGTTGGAGGACTTATAGATGACTTAGCACCCTGACCTTATGGAATGATTTATTTCAAATTTAAACTTTTGGACAGTTTGTATTATATATTACTTAAAACTATGTACACTTGCGTTGAAACAATTCTGTTGTAACCGGGCTAGACTGAATAGTCCTGGATTTTATTAAACTTACATAATGCCATGTGATTTCTCTACTCGTGTGCTCTTATGATGGCTTGTTTCCGCTGCCATATATGTTGCTAGTCTGTGACGTCCCAACCTCCTTGGGCCCGAGGTGTGATAATAATTTTCTCTTTCCGTTTCGTATTTCCGAACCAAGAACGGATATTTTTCTTTTCAATTGTTCCATTTTTCGTGTAGACACTACTATACTATTTTTCATAATTTCTTTGGCCGTAAATGTTGTTTATGTTCCCGAACTATTTTACTTGCAGCTAAGATAACATCAGTTTATACTAACAAAGGTCATGTTTTAGAAATATATCGAAAGAGCATTATTTAACCCAAAACTAAGAACATTGCATTGAAACTGTCCTTTAAAACATGTAAAAGCTACCCTTTGTTAAAAATTTTCATCAAGTTTAAAATCATTATATTATGGTTTTAACTCAAACTTTGATAAGACTTTTTTTGTATTACATATAGTAAATTATGTTTTTTTATCTATTGTATTGCAATTGCTACTGCTATTGCTACTGCTATTGCTACTGCAATTGCTACTGCATTTGCTACTGCAATTGCTACTGCAATTGCTAATGCCATTGCTACTGCCACTGCTACTGCCACTGCTACTACCACTGCTACTGCCACTCTACTACCACTGCTACTGCCACAGCTACTGCCACTGCTACTGCCACTGCTACTGCCACTGCTACTGCCACTACCACTACCACTGCTACTGCCACTACTACTGCCACTGCTACTGCCACAGCTACTTCCATTGCTACTGCTATTGCTAGTGCTATTGAAACTGCTACTGCTACTGCTACTACTACTGCTATTGCTACTGCTATTGCTACTGTTATTACTACTTCTATTGCCACTGCTATTGCTATTGTAACAACCGACCCCGAGGTCAAACATTCTAAACTTTGACCTCCAACAATTATTTCTACTATTACTAATATCTGTAATATAATTAATATTACTATTAGATTTCTTTCTATGGTTATTATTATGTGATTAATTCCAAGATGGTACGTTTGGTTTTTCCTTAAAATAAGATAATTTAATGTTCTGAAACTTAAAACTTAGCATGCCAAAGTGTTAGAATTAAATTGAAAACAATTAATTTTGTGTATGCACACATAACTCACGAATTAATTATATTCATTCACATCTAAAACCTAAAAATGTTTAACTAGAAACTATCACCTAAAATACTACACTACACAACAAAACTAACTACATAATTAAATTACAAAAAAAGAATAATAAAACAACACCACCACCCACCTCTCAGCTACCGCCTCACCACCTAATCCCTCCCTCTCTTTCCCACTTACATAACCATAACCACACACAACCTCTCCACCACTACCCATACATGCAACATTTGACCCCATTCAAACT
>BJCN01274807.1:0-13518 GCA_018326445.1 Flaveria brownii
AAAGCAAATCCGTGAGCTCCTCGTGGGCAAAGCGGACAATAT
Source organism: Flaveria brownii (assembly GCA_018326445.1). NCBI lineage: Eukaryota > Viridiplantae > Streptophyta > Magnoliopsida > Asterales > Asteraceae > Flaveria > Flaveria brownii. The sequence continues at coordinate 43 of BJCN01274807.1, forward strand.
TGTTGGTGTGAAGGGCCGGGTGTTACAGTTGGTATCAGAGCCAGGACCGGGCCGTTGTGCCAGCGAGGACGATGGGCTCCCTTAGGGGGGTGGATGAAACATGCCTGAAACATGGCTATTTGCATCCCACATCGGTTGGGAAGGAGAACTAAAGTCTCTTTATAAGGGGCTGGATACCTTCCCCAATGTGACGCGTTTTAAAACCGTGAGGCTGCGGCCAAAGCGGACAATATCACGTTGCGATTTCCCTGGGATGTTACAAGAGGAACACTCGGTAATCTATTGCTAAAGAGGTCGTATTTGATAAGTGGAAAATTAGGGAAAGATGGCCATTATAAAACGAATTACCCATGAGCAGCAAAGCAGTTTCTGTTCATATTGATGAATCTCATCAGTGAAGTCTTTCACAGGCAGATTTTTGACGGAATCATCCATTGGTGAAAATGCAATTTTCTAATAACTATTGAAAATAATTTTCAATTTAACAATTTCCTAAACGAAATTTAAATAATTGTTATTTTATCAACTAAAAAAATACGGGACAAGGGATAAGATCCTAATTATATAATTTGATGAAGAACAAATCAGAAATTTTTCTATTACTATCGCAAAATCATTTACAGTTAAACCGGTTAAGCTTCCGTTGAGGTCAAAAATTCAAGTCCCGCTTATGACGGGTTAGTATGAATTAAATATAGTATTGAATTCGTAGTAGATTAGATGATAATGTGAGTTATTATTCTAAAATAATGTCCCACTTCTTCTTAACTAGGTTAATGTAACTATGTAAGAGTGTATTTTAATTTGTTTCTCTTCTATTACCTTTTTCTTTATCCATACTTTTTAACCAAATTACGATACGTCTCTTCATGTGATATACATTGATCTCAAGAAAACACAAATAATTGATTAAATTATGCCAGTAATGCTTATTTGTGGATTGCTGATTTGTGGCCAGATATGCTTTTAGTAGCACAAACCTTATATTTTTTGCTTTTCATTGTCCTGACAAGATTTATTGGTGCTACTAAATGACAAATGCAAAAGATATGTAGACCCCACCAAATATATTATTTCTTTCTTCTATCTTTTTGGCAATAAATCCACAATTTGTTGCTTATAAAAGGGGTACTTGACCAATAAGATTGATCAAGGTCTCCATACCAATGGAAGAGAAGAGAAACCTAAAGAAATTCTTTTCCGGGCATTGATTGCTCGGTCTCCCTCAACGGCTTCTGGCTCCGGTCCTACAATAAGTTATTTTGTAAGAGTACGTAGCCAGAGACTTAGGGGAGACCGAAAATTCAATGTCTTGATATTATATGATCTTCGTAAATGAAAACGGGTATATCAACAATGGCATCATGTGTCATCTCTTTCGTCTCTCAAGGATTTCAAGCAATTTATGTAAGTTGGTAGTAATGTTTCTTTAAATGATCTTAAGGTTTTGTGAAAATAATAAAATGATATATATTGCAATTTTATGTATTGAATTGGAATCGGCTACATAAACAATCATAACAAAACATATTAAAGTGTGAAATCTTACTCATAACGGCTATCATTTACTCAAACCGGTATCCATGTAAAGTAGTACATGTCCATTAATGCATATGAACATACATGTATCTTATCATTTATAACTTTTTTCCACAAATTTTGATATTAGTGATGCAAATTTACTTTGAAGTTGATATGATGTATTCATTTCGTTATTCGTGTTTTGTATTATATGACACACATAAAGAAATCAACGTAGGTTGGTCCTGATGTAACGTTTAATAATCTAAATTTTTTAATAAAGTTATAAAGAGTTATTTATATCTATATAAATCAATTTTATGTTTATGAATGTGAAAAAAATAACGTAACAATTAGGTCATGACTCATGAATCCATCTCAAAACAATATTTCTTGATAGGCTTCCAAATCATTTTTATTTTTATATATTTATTCGTCATAGCATATTTAATTATAATATATACATGGTAAAAAAAACTTTATTCTATATACTAACAATAGTCATATTAGTAGCATATGATACATAGAAATAGAGTATAACCTAGCGAAGACAGAGATAGAGGGAAGAGCAAGGCAGGGATGGTTCGGTAGATGAACGAGTGATTAATACAGTAAGAGGTATCTCCTTTAATATTTTTTTTGTTTTATTTTATATATCTACACTTTATATTATATATTTATCTATTTGATCTTTTAACATACAAAGTTTTGTTTTTTTTAATAAATTCTAAAATTCGTTGTTTTATAAAATTCCAAATGTCCCGTTGCGATATGTACATTTTTATCTACTTTCTAGCGTAAACTTAATTTCAAATGGAGTTGTATGCCGTATTAAATCCAAGTTTGTATGTGCTTATTTGTATCAGCATTAATATTACGAGAAATTTACCAAAATTAATATTTGATCGGGTGAAATAGCCAAATTAAATATTTGAATTTTATGAACTTAAAACCACTTTTCACCAATAGAAACACGTTACATAACCAAAATCGGTTAAAGTCGGCTAGTCCCTAAGCAACTAATAATTGTTTTGGACCCACAAAAAAATAAACAAGGTTTTATTATGTGTCCCGCTAGCCTCTATTTGCCTATGTTCCACTGGATTAATCCAGTGACGTAACCAGGAATTTTCTCCTACAGTGTCAGTATTTTATGATTCTTGAATTCTAATAAACTAGACGTCATAATTTTCAAGTCAGTCAAAGGTCGGGTTGGTTTATAAGATGAAAGTCATTGTCACTAGAAAAAAGCAATATCATTTAAATATAAAAAAGTACATTTTATAGTTGTTCCCTATGAGTTTTCATGTTATGAAACCGATCCATGACATCTTTTATGGTAATTTTTGTAATAAAATAGTTTTTTTACTATAGCAAATACAAGCATCATTCATATACTTATTACCATCTAATTGTGTAAATTCATCTTTACATGCTTCATTGATTACAAAACATCTAATACTTGTGGTTGTAACCAGTAAAACTAATGTTAACTTAAATAAATGATAGACTAACGGAATCCCTTATGTTTATTTGCAACCGGTAAAACTTATTTAAGAATTGACTAATAGAAGATGGAAATTGATTAGGATTTGGGTTTTTAATTATAGTATTTTACAATCCACGCAACTAAAATATGAATATTTATTTAAACTTTTAATTACTTTTTGAACTCAAAAAAGCTTATACAATTTATTTTAAACCCGTGCGTAATGGGAAAATATTTTTTTTTTTGAAAACAATGGTGTCATTCATTAAAAAAAGATTCGTGTCATTAGGAAATTGTGTATTGTAACTCTTCTTATAACTGAAAAAATGATGGCCTTAGTTGATCCCGTTCTTCCCAAGATAGTTCAACCCCTGGACTAATCTAGAGTTGAGTTACGCTAGTGAAAGGTATAAATTTTAGCCGGGTCGTACAATACTTAGCCTAAAATATACAAAGTTGTAGCCGAGGCGTACAATACTAGAGGTTCATTTTTTGCGGGTCCAAGCCAGTCGTTAGTCGGCTAGGGACTAGTTGACATTAGCCGAGTTGAGTTGGACGGTGTGTTTCTATCTTGGTGAAAGTAGATTTAAGTCGGTTTAAAGTCAATTGTTTAGTCTGTCTTTTTCACTTGGTCAGATGTTCATTTATGTGATTTTCCTAATACTCTTAAGTTTTAACAGTTTGGTTTTTACCAATACGACATTGATGTAAGGGGTTTGAAATGATATTTGTCATGGTAAAATAGTTAACTTTAATATATCTAATGTACTTAAGTAAAAGAGATTGTATTGAATATGTTAACCCGATGATTTGATGTATTGTATGTTAAACACAATCATTTGATGGGTTTTGAAGAATGCACATGGATGATAAGTGAAGACCATGATAAATGAGGTGATGGGGTATTCAATTACGATAACATGGACGCAAATAGGGAGGAAAACAGAGTTCGAACGAAGAAGTTACGAAGAAAACAAGAATCGGACAAAGCTGGTCGGCCATGACCTACGGCAGAAACAGGTCCTACGGTATACCCCCTTAACCTGACTTACGGTCGAAAGATTACCTACGGTTCATCAGATCAATAACTAAACAGAATGCCCCTACCATAACTTACGGTGGAAAGCTGACCTACGGTACGTGACGCGCTGAAATCACTTATAAGGCGTAAAAATTAGGTTTTCAGGATGATCTTTCATTCCAAGCCGTCCCCAAGTCCCAAGAACGTCCCCAAGGCTTCCCAAAGGCTCCCGGAGGTGATTTCAAGGCTCAATATCTTATTTTTATGATTCAGTTTAAATCTTTAACGTTAGATACAATGTTTACCTTTGATTTTAATTTGTTTTTCGTTTCCATGTCCGGCTAATCCATCGATGATCTTCTCCGGGTGTTAGGGTTTATACTATGACTTGTTCTTAATGGTTTTTGGTTGACTTAATGTTTGAACATGACAAGTTAAGCCAAGTAATATTATTTATTGTTTATAGATTCTAAAATACGTGTGTTGCTTTCAATTCAGTTGTTCTTGTTTTGATTGTTTTAGATTTCTTTACATCTGGAAACGTCAATTTTGAATGGGGTTGGGTAATACAGATGTAGGATATGATTCGAGTAGTTCTTTAACAACAGTCTTATTCAATCTATTGTCTTTAATCAATTCAACCCGATTATGTCTATGTAACCACTTTTAACTATCAAAGCAAGTCTAAGTTGTAAACCTTAACCCGGAGGAGATTATTCTTTCCCATCATTGTTTACAATCAATTTTACTTTTCAATTTCAAGTACCTTTTGCAAGTTAGTTAATTTATAATTATTTTCAAAACAAGGTTTTAATTTTATAAATTAAAACACGTTTTCAACATATTCCCCGCGGATCGACCCGACTTACCCTAGCTATTTTAAATGAGTTTGGAACCTTATAAATTAATTTTTATTAGGCCTGACAAACCACAATCAAAATGGCGCAGTTGCCAGGAAATTATTGCACAAAGTGTGAAGTTTAAGTTTTTATTTGTTTTGCTTATTTTATTTACTTTCTCTTCTTTGTTACGCTAGGTGTGCTTATGTGTGTAGGTGACAACTCTGTGCATGCATACCCAGTTGCACAAGTCTTCACTTATTTTTTGATCCAGAAGTTGAAAAGACCGCTCGAAAAAACCGATCCTAATCTCGTACCAAAGTCAAAATCAATCAAGCAGTATAGTTATAGATCAACTAATAGAGCATAAAAATCCTATTCCAAACCCACCACCACCTAATCAGAACCCACCTAATGACCAGTTGTCGAATCCACCATAAAACCAACCTTTACCAAACCAATCCAATGACCCACTTGCATACCCAAATCTGCAGGCACAAAACAACCCACAAAGACAACATCCTATTGATCCAAACCAACCACCTCAGAGACAAAATCCCTACCCTCAACCAAGACAGAGACGCTACCAATATGGACCTCCAAGAGAATCTGAGACAACAAAGAGGGGTTAACAGGTTCGAAGATGAAGATGAGAGATTTGAGAGGCTAAGTATCCATATTTGGGATGATAACATAGATGGACGAAGTGATGGGTATGAAGATGAATATGTTGAAGATGAGGTGCAATACAATGAACCTAATAACAAGCAAGGCCGATACAGACAGAATGAACAACCAAGGTAGCAAATGCAGAATCAGGGCCGAGGTCAAGGTAGAAGGCAAGGATTTCCTCGGGCGAATCAAAACCTCGGGCTTCAACCATACCAAGATATTGTTCAAGGGGTTGATAGCCATTTTCGCCCCACCATAGCTGGAGTGCATCATCCATAGTTAGGCCACAAGTTAGAGGGAGATCGTTTGAGATTAGATCCAACAGTCTGGCTATTCTTCCAGAGTTTCATGGGCGATCCAAGGAAGAACCTTATCTACATCTGAATGAATTTATTATCATCTGCGAGACCATTGGGTTACAAGGTTTCACACCAAAGGAAGTAATGTTGGTCTTGTTCCAGTTTACACTAAAAGGAAATGCAAAGAAGTGGTTTCACTCACTACCTGCTGCTAGTATTTATACATGGGAACAAATGCAGCAAGCGTTTTTAGAGGAGTATTATAACCTGCAGAAGACCAGTGAGGCTAGAACCACCATTCAAGCATTCAGTCAACAACAGGACGAGTCATTTCATGAGCCTTGGACAAGGTTCAAGGAGCTGTTGCGAACCTGCCCCCATTATGACATTCCCTAATGGGAATTGATTTCCTCTTTTTATGATGGGTTATCTGCTGAAGATGTGAGAGATGTAAACTTGACAAGTACAGGAACCTTCATGACCAATACTGAGAATGATGACTGTGAATTACTGGAACGGATGAGTATACATTCAAAAAGACAAGCTCAGTCTTGGAGGAAATCAAAGAATGTGGTTGAAGATTCAGATAGAAGGACTTCCTGGTTGGGTCAGTCAGCAGGTAAGGCTACAGTAAAGGCCACAAGCTCTTTTACTATATGCCACGGTTGTGGTGAAGCTGGACATACTATTAGAGATTGTCTAGAGTTTGATGAGGGGTTGGAAGAGGTGAATTATGTACAAGGTGGTAGGAGGCCATACAACAACATAAACAATAACACCCAATGTTTTCAGAACCGGATCGGAATTCGAACCGGACGCCTTGCTGGTTTGGTTGTCGGACCGGTCGGACTGGTCGGACCGGTTGGACCGGATTTAACTATATTTTAATTATATTTATATATGTAATTAAATATAAGTAATTTATATATGATTTATATATATATTTTATAGTTATATATAAAACTTAACTATATTTGTATATCCGACGTACTAATTTATGGTTTAACACCCCGTTTTTACCCACTAAAATAAAAAAAATAAAAAAATAAAAAAACCCAAAACCGGTCCGAACCGGCCGGCTCGACCAGTATAAAACGAGTCACTCCAGACCGGACCGGACCAGGCACTGATTCCCGGTCGAACCGGTCGGACCGGCCGGTCCGATCCGGTCTCAACAACAATGATAACACCTATCACCCTGGTTTGAGGAATCACTCAAACCTCAGATATGGTAACCTAGACAACCAGTTGAACCTAAACTTTCAAGGTAATTCACATTAGCAATATCAGAACATGTCTATAGGTCAGAGTAGTCAATACAATCAGGGGAACAATAATAGGGGTGGTCAGAGCAACTACTAGAATAACCAAGACCAGGGTGGATCGGGAGGAAATGCAGAACCAACAAATAGGGAACTTTTGGAGTTTATGAAAGAGATGATGAAATCCAATGAAGTGAGAGACAAAAGCATTGAGCCTTTATCCAAGAAAGTAGGGCAATTGGCTGAAGAAGTTGCAATTTTGAAGAAAGATACAGGTAAACTTCCTAGTGATACTCAAAGGAACCCAACTCACAGCTCATCTAGTGTAGGACCCTCAAGTAGCAGACATCCTTCGGTTAGCCAAGTAAGTATTCTTCACTCGGGTAAGGTTTATGATAATAAAGTTAAGCCTCCATCACAATTCATTGAAGGTGTGGTGGAAGATGTTAATAAGGACTAGGATAGTGATTGTGACATTGAACTTGTCCCACCTAAATCACCCAAGAAAATGACGTTTTCAAATAAAATGATCGGGTGATGGGGCAAGAGTCAACTAGTGTCCAGGAAAAGGGTGTGGAGGCTAATACCATCCCGTTTCCTAAGGCAATGATTGACCCAGGTAAAAAGGTTCTATCGGAAAAAAGGGGCCCACAACATGATGAGATGTGGGAAGTTTTCAAAAGTTATTATCCCATTGCTTGAGGTAATCAAACAAGTGCCCGCGTACGCAAAGGTTTTAAAAGATTCGTGCACTCAAAAGAGAAATGTTAAAATACCCAAGAAAATTAAAGTGTCTAATGATGTGAGTGACATACTAGCAGGACAACCTTTTCCACCTAAGCTTCCAGATCCATGAGAGCCGGTGATATCCATTCAGGTGGGTGATTTTCACATATCACGGGCTTTGTTAGATCTGGGGGCTAGTGTGAGCATTCTCCCAGACAGTTTATATGATCAATATGATTTTAGCCCATTGTATAAAACTCACACCACAGTGGTATTAGCTGACAGAACACCCTGACTGCCTAGGGGAATGAGCTTTGATGTTATTGTTAGGGTGAAAGACTTTTACTACCTGGTTGACTTCTTAGTTCTTGATTATGTGTCGGGAGAGTCAAATGATCAACAAACAGTCATACTGGGTCATCCATTTTTGGCCACTTCCAACTCACTAATCAGTTGTAGAACCGGGGTAGTTGATATGACTTTTAGAGATCAAAGGCAGTTAATAAATTCTTTTTCCCATACATCTAATCCTCTGGTCCATAGTGAATGCTCTTTGGTAGACAATACTGACAGGTATGGTCTTCATGTCAATAAGGACAACACCATAGAGGCGTGTGTTTATTGTGATAGGGATCAAGTGGAACTAAGCAGTGAAATGAAGAAGGTTGAGAAAGAGAAGGAGGTGATGGTAGTTAGGGAAGCTAGACCCAGTTGGACCCATCAAGTGGAGAGTATACCCTCGCCCTATGTTAGCCAGTTTCAACTCTGGACCATACCGCAGTAGTGGTTGCCGCCACCCGAGCACATCGACACAAAGATATAACCATCACTAAAATCGCCACCTACGTTGGAATTGAAAGAGCTGCCTAAACATTTGAAGTATGCTTATGTTAGAGACAACAACACCCTTCTGGTGATTATTGCCTCTAACTTATCCGAGGAACATGAGCAAGCTTTGATGGAGGTATTAGTAAAACACCGGGCTGTGATAGGATGGACCATTGCAGACTTGAGAGGAATTATCCTATCCATTATCATCCATAAGATCATCACTGACGAGGGAGCAAAACCGGCTTGAGATGCTCAGAGGAGATTGAACCCAAACATGAGGGGGGTGGTGAAGAAAGAGGTACTGAAATGGCTGGATACAGGTATTATCTTTCCTATCTCTGATAGTGAATAGGTTAGCCCGACCCAAACAGTGCCAAAGAAAGACGACATTCAGATTGTTCAAAGCGCGGATGGTACGGAGGTAGCTACCCGACCGATAACCGGGTGGCACATTTGTATTGATTACAGGAAGTTGAATGCCGCAACTTCTAAGGACCATTTCCTGTTACCTTTTATTGAACAAATTATTGAAAAATTAGCCAGTCAAAAATATTACTGTTTTCTAGATGGATATTCAGGTTATAATCAAATAGCAATTCATCCGGGTGATCAACATAAGACAACATTCACTTGTCCGTATGGTACTTTCGCATTTAGGCGGATACCATTTGGCTTGTTCAATGCCCTGACACCTTTCAGAGGTGCATGATGAGTATCTTTTCAGATATGGTGTGGGATTCTTTGGAGATCTTCATGAATGCTTTTTCCATATTTTCAACATCTTTTGAATCATGTTTAAATCAATTACAAAAAGTTTTAAAAAGATGTGTTGACTCTAACTTAGTCCTTAGTTGGGAAAAGAGTCACTTTATGGTTCAAGAAGGTATCGTGTTAGGACAGTTATCTCAAGCAGGGGGATAGAAGTTCATAAGGAAAAAGTGCAAGCTATATCCACTCTGCCACCACTAACAAATATTAAAGGGATTAGGTCATTTTTAGGACATGCAGGTTTTTACAGGCGTTTCATTAAAAATTTCAGTGTGATAACAAAACCATTGTGTAACTTACTTCTAAAAGATGTACCTTTTAACTTTGATGATGAGTGTTTAAAAGCATTTAACATTTTAAAGGAAATGTTGGTGGAGGCCCCCATTTTGCAATCACTGGATTGGTCACTTCCTTTTGAAATCATGTGTGACGCCAGTGATTTTGCAGTTGGGGTTGTGCTGGGCCAACGAGTGGATAAGAAACCGGTGGCTATTTATTATGCAAGTAAAAATCTTTCTGATACTCAATTGAATTACCCAACCACAGAAAAAGAGTTACTTGTGGTTTTCTATGCTTTAGATAAGTTTCGGTCTTATATTTGGGGTAGTAAGATTATTGTCTATTCTTATCATTCTGTTGTCAGGTACTTGATGGATAAAAAGGATGCAAAGCCTCGATTGATTAGGTGGATATTGTTGTTGCAAAAGTTTGACTTGGAGATAAAGGATAAGAAGGGAAAGGAAAATGTAGTAGCCGACCACCTACCAAGAATCATCCATAATTTGGATGAGCATGACCTAGAAATCAATGAAACCTTCCCTGACGAACATCTGTTATCCATTTCTACATCTACTGATCCATGGTATGCTGATTTTGTCAACTATTGTATTGCAGGCGCAATTCCTGAACATTGGTCAAAATGAAGAAGAAACACTTTGCATCACGAGCAAAACAATATTTTTAGGAAGATCCAGATTTGTTCAAAATAGGGGCCGATCAATTGATCAGAAGATGTGTGCCGGATTCGGAGATACCGGATGTATTGCGTTTGGCACATGCATCTGCATGTGGTGGTCATTTCAGTGGCCAGAAAACAGGGCATCGGGTGTTACAATGCGGGCTATTTTGGCCCACTGTTTTAAGGATGCGTTTGAATTTGCAAAAACATGTGCAAATTGCCAAAAGACGGGTAGTATCATAAAACGAAATGAGATGCCCATGCAAACAATCCTAGTAATCGACATCTTTGATGTTTGGGGGATTGATTTCATGGGACCCTTCCATAACTCATTTGGCAATTTGTTCCTTTTAGTGGTAGTTGATTATGTCTATAAGTGGGTGGAGGTGATTGCCACCAAAACAAATGACCGCAGCGTAGTTTGCAAGTTTCTTCAGTCAAATATTTTTTCAAGATACGGAGTACCTCGCGTGATCATAAGTGATGAGGGATCTCATTTTAAAAACTTTAATTTCAACAAACTGCTAAAGCGGTATGAAGTGGATCATCGGATCGCCACTCCATACCACCCGCAAACGAGTGGTCGGGTGGAGGTGTCCAATAGGCAGATCAAGGAAATTAAAAAAACGATGCGACCTGATCGCAAGGATTGGTCAAACAAACTCAATGACGCCTTGTGGGTATATCATACTGCTTACAAAACACCGATTGGCACCACCCCCTACCGATTGGTTTACGGGAAGGGGTGTCATTTGCCTTTAGAAGTAGCTCATCACGCATTATGGGCCATTAAAGAGACTAACTTTGATTATGAGAATACAGGTAAATAGAGGATGATAAGCTTAATAGAGTAAGAGGAGTTAAGGGAGGAAGCTTACGAGAACACCACGATATACAAAGACAAAATGAAACGCGTGCAAGATGCAAAATTAAGGCTGAAGAACTTTGAAATGGAGAGTTTGGTGTGGTTATACAATTTCCTCCTGAAGTTGTTCCCAAGTACGTTAATGAGCAAGTGGACAAGGACCTTATAAAATCACATGGATAAGGAACTCGGGAGACATCGAGATCAAAGATTTCGATGACCACATTCGACAAGTGGTTAATGGCCACCAATTAAAACCATATTTGCGACCAAACGACTTGAACGGACTTGATAAGCAAACCGACGAGCTTTTATCGGTTACTATCTGGGTTTCTGACCCGATCTGAGGCTGAAAGGAAGGACGAGTCGAGCTATAGACTCTTAAACGTAGCGCTTCAAGGAGGCAACCCGTGCTTGTGAGTTTTTTTTCTTTTTCATTGCACTTTCGTCTTTCCATTTGTTGGTATTTTGTTTTGGTTTGTTTTGTTTCATTAACCGCTCGTAGATCTTCTACCATCGCTCAATCAGGCACGTTCACGTTTTAAAGAATGTGAGTCAAGGACGACTAAATTCAAAAAGTGGGGGTGGTGGTTCAAAGAAGATTCTACGGTGGTTTAAACGATAACTTTATTATAGGGTTATGGTTAGTTTAACTTAATTTAGGTTTGGTTTTATTATTAAAAAAAATTAAGTTACCATAGGTCACTAAGCCACTGTAACCTACGGTGTCAACATACCCGGAAAGGCAAAATGAGCCCACCGTAACTTACTGTGGGCAGGTGTCCTATGGCCGCTGCAAAGAGAAAAAAAATGGGGAAACTAGGAGGCAACATCTGATCAAAATCCACTTTTCTTCACTTTTCTTCATCTTCTTCACCGTAACTTACTGTGGGCAGGTGTCCATGTTTTATGGCTATGGTGGTCATTAAACATGTAACTCAACTTCTGTTAGCTATTAGGGTTATGATGGGACTAGATTGATGGTTGATGTTGGCATGTGTTGTTAAATGCCATAGGTTACCTTAGTGGTGGTCATTAAACATGTAATTCTTCACATACTGGTACGTAAGAGTAAAATGGATCAGTTGTTATTAAGGAACTATTTTGATGGTAATAGTAAAGCATTATGCTAGTGTGAAAGTTTGATTTTAGTGTTGTAACTAGTTGGAAGTGCTTAATTTGATGACCACACTAAGAGTAACCAGCACTAGAAGGTCGAGGGACCAATGGTATGCAATGAAGCAAATGGGGGATGTGGTTATTCTACACTTGTTTCGTTAGTTATATAGGCTGGTTTGACTAGATGGTACTCTTGATTGTTTATGGTTTCATGTGTGCAGATGGGGCGATTAGGAAAAGAACAGGCGGGACTTTCAAAAAAGGTAAAGAAGGCAAATCCACCATTAATGTTAAGGGAAGAACCAATGCCATTATGAGAGGAAGTGATAATGGAAGACATACCTAAGTGGAAGGGTGGACCTTTGACAAAGTTTCACCCTAGATTTCAACCAAGATTATGGGAAGAAAAGATGTCAAAAATGAGAGGGAGAAAAATGGCATACTTGGTGGAAAGAGAGGTCCCTGAAGCATTGTTTGCCCATCACCAGGTACATGCTAGATTTGAAGCATTTGATTGGCAAGCTGTGCTAAAGTGTTATGACCAGGAGTAAGACAAGCTGTTTGCGCCAGTGATAGATGAATAGGTTGGTAAACTTCATTTGGAAAGAACAAGGAATATCTAACAAATGAAACTGGTGGGTTATTGCCGAGGTCAGAAGGTTACAATGTCCATGACCAACCTGAAAAAGCTGGCACCATTTGATTCTCTACCCATCAGCCAATATGAATTCCCTTCTGAAGACAACCTGTGGAATAGACCGGACAACAGTCCACGGTGGGAGTTGATGAAAGATACACTTTTTAAGCCCGAGAAAACCAGCACAATGAAGAAGGTGGACTTGAAGAAGGAAGCAAGGTTGATCCAAACCATTATAACCCAGAATGTGATGCCTCATAGGGAGGACAAGGACTCGGTTCGGTTTTGTGATGTACCTGTTCTATACTCTATCATGACAGGGGATTATAAAATATCATTTTGCTACTTGGCCATGATGAACATTTAGCTAGCCCGTATCACTAAGGTTAAGCAGATCATCCCCCACTGTAGGTTTATTCAAGCTTTGTTCAAATATTTTAAGGTAATAGATCATTTGGTATTTGAAAGA
>BJCN01275235.1:1802-13927 GCA_018326445.1 Flaveria brownii
GATGGGGAAGCGGGACGGGGAGGATGGGAAGGTGGATTATTTGGTGAAGTGGACGGATATAGAAGAGGCGACGTGGGAACCGGAGGAGAATGTTGATCCGTTGTTGATAAAGGAGTTTGAGAGTGGTGGGCGTGAAGGAGCTGGGATTGATTTTACGACGACACCTTTATCAGGGAATGGAACGAGTTGACACATCGAGTGGTTGAGTGTGTGTTTATGAAGTGTTGTATTTTTGAAATTAGAATTAAAGAGTGAAATATTAGATTTATTGAATTTGTGATACTTAGGTTTTTTTTGACAATAGAATTAGCTGGAAACTGAAAGTAGTAAGTAGCATGTTGCATAATTATATACCACCATGATAAACCAAACAAAATTCACATACAAATGAGGCTACAAAACACTAGAAAAAAAGTTCCACAATGCTTCTCAAATGGTAGTGATATATGGAAAATATATGGTGAAAGGAGACGGGCTTTTTTGTGGGAGATGTTTGTTTCATCAGTTCCTTAGCAGGGGCAAAAAGATGCCCTGGATTCAACTCTTTAATTAACAAAAGGGAATGCTATACCCGCACCGTTTTGAATCCAATCATACACGCTTGCAAACGGTCACTTAAGCTTTTCGTCTGGTCGTTTGCAGGTTATGTTAAATCTCATGTCTTATTCACCTAATAATCGTTTGAGTTTTCATCAGATAACTGTTTGTAGGTTATGTCATGTCTCATGATCTCATTTCCCTTTAAACAATCGTTCAGGTGTGAGATTACATGAGTGTGATGTGGTTGTAGTAGGACCCTAACGTAATACTACTTGTAGAACTTGTCGCCTTTATGTGTTCGTTCATTAAGATAATAATTTGTTCATGAACACTTACCGAACGAGATTTCTAATTCATGTTCGCTTATTAGGGAAATAAATATGTTCATAAACCGTTCACAAAAATAACATTAATAAACACAAACGAAGTTTTCTTCAACAAACGAATACAAACCATCATATATTGCTTTTACAATTAAAATCACAAACATTATTTAGTGTCTACAAAAAGATAATAAGCACTTAACATAATTATCTCAAGCATTATTAAATATTTACGAACATATATGAATAAACACATTCTATGTTCATGTTCGTTCATTATTAAATGAACAAACATAAACAAATTTTCCGTAGAACGATTCATTAACTGTTCACTGAACGTTTGGTTTGCTTATATGTAATTTTGATTTTAGGATGATGGTCATGTAATTTTGATTTTATTGTATTTCTTATGACTATAAAAAATTAGCTCTTACTACCTTTCATAGCCCAATCAATGTAACAACTACACGTCTATATCACTTCAAACGTGTTATTTTACGTTAACACCAGTCACCCGAACGCATTTTGTGTAGCTAAACATAAAACAAACTTTTTAAAACGACAAACCCAGTGCATGTAGCTCTAACGAGAACCATTGTAAACTTAACATAAACATGAAGGATCCTTTTACCAAAATGTTTGACTATGGGGGTGTTTGGCTTGGCTTTTTTAACAAAGCTTATAGGTTTTTTAGTTTTTTTAGTAAAATAAGCTTAACTTGATGTTTGATTTAGCTTTTTAAGCTTATGCTTATTAGCTTATATAAGTTAATTCAAAAAAACTTATTTGAAGATGGTTTTTTAACTTATTTGAAAAAGTTTATTTGTTAAAGGTGTAAGTTACTCATTTGATCTTAAATGATGTATATTAATAATTATTGAAGTAACCTATTACTCTAACAAATTAAAAAATAATGGATTTAACGCATAATATAAATTAATCCAAATAGTTAAAAAAACTTATTAAATAATAAAAATAAGCTGTAAGCTAAATAAAATCCAGTCCAAACACCCCCTATATATAAAACCCTCACATTTTTCAATATCTCCATTGTTTCAAACTTCAATCGTAAACCTACTTTCACTCTGTTCATTTAGGGTTCCATCGTTCACCGGCGTTAATGGCGGTTCCCGGGCGGCACAACGGTATGATCGACGGCGACGAAGACGAAGATGGAATCCTCTTCGTCGAAGAAGGAGCGTTGCCGGAATCTGACTTTGAGGACACACCTCCCCACCTTCGCGACCTCGCCGCCGCCGCCATGCACGGCGACGTTGACGCACTCCGGCGAGCCCTCGGTATCTTACAATCTCTGTATTGAATATTTGATTTACCTGCAGATGATTGATTGATTGGTGTTATTGTTTGATGGTTTGTGTTAGGGTTTGTTAGGGGAGTTGAAGTTTGGATGTGAAATTAGTGTAGGGAAGAGCAATTTGAGTAAATGTGTTTGTGGAATGATCGTATGGTGCTTGAATACTTCTGATTATAGTAGGAAATCGAATTATGAGAATGCTTAATGTATAAATGAAGGATTCATCAGAATGTTTGTTGCAGTTTTTTTAGATATTGGAGATATAGGTTAACTTGAAAAGTTAATATTTTTAGAATTGGATCATGCTTTAAGAATTAGAATACTTGTCACCATATTTATCTAACTTTGAGTTGTGTGGAATAGTGTGTGTTTTGAAAAATGTAACTTGTGTAAGGTAGTATTAACATCTTTAATCTGACTTTAGCAAGGTTTTGTTTTGGGACTCTCATGTATTCTCAGGTGTTCAAGACAATTTATCTGCTAAAACAGTTATATAAAACAGGATATTTTCAATGTGGCATATCTTTTTACAAAGTCCGTGAATGTATATGACGTATTAAAGTGGGATACCCTTGTAACGTCTACTTATATTTGTTACATTGGACACATAAGGTTGATTATGTACAAATTTGATAAATGGTATGCTTTCTCAGAAAGAGTATCATACATATGTTTTGGCGTCATTTTCACTAGTGATTAACAAACATATATGGTTGATGATTCTTTGCTGCTTTTAATTAATTTCTACTTTGGAATGCCTGCTCCTACTTGTTTAAACAGTTATTTGTAAGTTTCTGCCTTGAAACAAATAAAAATTCTTACAGTTGATGACTACTTGCATCCCCAAAATTTTCTACTTGGACTAATAAAGACCTTTGGTTACTCGTTTAATCAATGTGACTTTCTTGTAATTGTAATGACCTTTTTCCTCACTTTTTCAACAAAAATAGACAATTTGGACGCTGGCAGCATTGACGAACCAGTTGAGGATGGAGATACCGCCCTTCATCTTACTTGTCTATATGGCCATCTGTCTTGCGTCCAGGTGAGTTTAGGGAAAACAATATACTCTGCCTTACGGTGATTTTTTTTCTTATTTATGGTGAAGTTTTAATCAAGAAGATGCCTCTTTGGTCATTAGTAATCATTGCAGATTCTCTTCATTGCTCTACTTGTCATTGTTAATATGAATTTAAGATCTTTTTTATTAATCAAACACTTCATTGGACCGGTGACTGTTTGACCATTTGACTAGGTCCATGACTTTTTTTTCATGTAGCTGTTGTTGGAAAGGGGAGCTGCAGTGGAGGCTAAGGATGAAGATGGTGGGATTCCTCTGCATGATGCTTGTGCTGGAGGTTAGTCATGAACTTTTACTTTTTATATTTGTAAATTACTGGACAATATGCCTCAAATTTATGTTCACTTGAAACCACAGGATTTCTAGAAATAGTTCAACTCTTGATTGGTAAAGCCGATTCTCCAGAATGCTTGAAAAGAATGCTTGAAGCAGTTGATGTAGAAGGCGACACTGTAAGTTGCATTTATATGTGACAATGATAGTATCTTCATTGTCAAAATATGCAACAATATTATATCCATAAGTCCATAACTATGTAACTTTATAAATAGCGATTATGAGATGTGGTTTAGTAATTAGTATGCTCGATTTGATTATAGAAATTATTTTTTGAGTTAGGCGTCATTTGGAGAGACTGCTGCTTTCTAAAGCAGGCTGATTCTGTATTTTGTTAATATGTCCTTTACGTTGAACAAAAAAAAATATTTGGGTTTTATCCTGTGCTGTTGCAAGCGATTGACGCATCGCTTTCTAAAGCAGGCTGATTCTGTATTTTGTTAATATGTCCTTTTCGTTGAACAAAAAAATTATTAGGGAGGACCAATAATACATAACTAGTCTGAAGTAGAGAGCTACAAGAATCCCATAAACACTTGTACTTATTGCTTTTATATATATACATAAGGCAATTATCATTGTAGGTGCCCCTGTTATTAGAGCATAATTCTGTATCTAAAAAGATTAATTGTTACTAATATTTTTAGAAAAAATAACACTCGAAAGTAGTGAATATCATATGTTTAATCATGTGATCTTGGAACAGCCTCTACATCATGCGGCTAGAGGGGAACATGAGGAGATTGTTCAACTTTTACTTTCAATCGGGGCATCACCTACCAAGACAAATGTGTATGGGAAGGTTAGTATTTGAATGGTTTGAGGTTCATGTTTTCTTTATGTTTTCTGCCATGTGGTTAATGTGTAGTAACTTAACAGACCCCAGGTGAGCTAGCTGAACCTAATACACAAAGCTGGACGATTCTAGAAGCTGCAACTAGATCGAATGCAATGGCATCTCAGGTTTAGTTGTAACATCTTAAATTTTTATTTATATTTGTCGAGACGTGAGAAACTTGTCTTTGTTCTTCTTTTAGTAAGAAGAAAGAATCGAAGTTTATAAAACATCAGTCCGGTATTTAATTTTAAAATTATTCGTAGGTGCAAATATACAGAGTTATACTGATGTTACTTTAAACTATGCTCACATAGTGAGGTTTTGTTCTTCGTTCTCAATGTTATAGTAATAATATAAACGCGTCGCAATATATAATGGTTAGGCTCATTAGTTTAACGTTTAGTGGTTTAGCCTATTAGGGTTATGCTCTACCGTTCTGTTATCATAACAAAGATGTCTTTTACCTTTGTAAAATGTATTTGTCGAATTTATAAATATTTCCGGAATTGCCTTAAAACACAAAAAGTCTGATATGTTTTGAAGCAAAAGCTTACCTCAAATCACTTACTGCCACTAAAAAATTTCACAACAAATCACCAATGAGAGTGCTTAAGTTATTTACAAATAAAACTACGTGACAAAATAGCATATGATCAGGTGCAGATTCGAAGATAAACAACTTTAGACATGAGAGATGGTTGATTTTTCTTTTGGTTTGATATTAGTCAATCTCTCACTATATTACTTGAAGGTATTACAGATTTACATGAATTTGGGTGCATACCTATGAGCAACAGCCACTGCTACTCGTTGCAGCATGTTGCTTTAGTTTCTGCTTCATTATGTTTCTCTTCTTTACTGTAGACCCTTCTGCCAGAAGACTTGGGACCTCCATTATGTGCAACATGATCAAGATGCTTGGTCCTGATAAAGACTCACTTAGTAAGGGTCTAACTGTTTTGGGCCAGGTTGGGTTGACCTATAAATACTTTTTGTTGTCTGTTTTAGGAGCTCTACAAATAGTTGATCCATTAGTATAGACTAGAGGAAATGTATCACTACAATAATGGTCAAAGTCTTTGAATAAAAACAATGTGCGAGGTTGAAAGTTTATAAACATGTTTTTGCTAACTTTCAACCCCTTTATTAAATTAACCAAATTAGAGAAACAAAAGCGACTATAAGCAAATGAGTAGAAGTTATCACCGTCCATGTTTTGACACAAACACTTGTATGTTGTAGAATCCACTCAGGTTTCGGATCTTTTGTCAATCAAGATAGACATGTGAAAAAGTTGAAGGGAGTAGGATTACTAAATTTACTTTTAATGCAAGCTCTTCAAAACATTGGTGTACATTTTCTTGAGTTCTAGCACTACATTCAAGAAAAATACAACCAAGCTCTTTTGCAAGAGCAGCACCTTCTTCCCTGCTCACAAATCTTTCTGAATCCTGAAATAGAATTAATACAAAGCTAAGCTACACATGTATACGTATCTATATACTATATGTATACATATACATATACGTATTTTAAGCATGTTAAACATTGAAAGAGAATGTGAAGCTTACTTGGTCAATTTTATTTCCAACAAGCATCTTGATACAATCTTGATTAGTGGAATTAAGATCCACTTCTTTAGCCCATATTTCAGACAAGTTGGTGAATGTCTCTCTCCTTGTAACATCATACACTGTAACAAGTGCAGCCTTTGATTAATATATATTACCAAATAAGCTTTGAAGAACATGAATTCAAAGGAGAAAGTGACATTAAATACGTATATGATATCAACATCCATGCTTATATGGTTTTTGAATGTGTTAACTTTTATACGAGTCTGAAGTTAGTAGGACTCGTGTTTTTATTCAAAGTTACATAGTGGATATAAGTTGTAGACTAGAAGTGTGATAGTTAAAGATATGCATATACGATACTACTGTTGGCATATTTTGCAACTTCAGATATAAAATTAGCGATGGGGTACCAAGAATAATCCCTTGGGCTCCTCTGTAGTAAGAGCTTGTCAATGTCCTGAATGGCTCCTGTCCAGCTGCAACATCATTAGATCATAGATCAGAAACCCTTGATGGTAAATTCTAAGATATTCACATTAGTTCCCTTGTCCGTTCCTAACATTCAACTTGCATGCTTTGATTATAGTCTGATCAAGATAAATTGTAAACAACCCATATTGACACAACTGCATGCAGCAATATCTAGCAGCAACTTTTTAGAATAATGTTAAGTTGAGGATTATATCTTGCTAATGATACCTGTGTCCCAAATTGTAAGTTTTAATCTTTTTCCCAGCAACTGTTAACTGTTTGATTTTGAAGTCAACACCTGCTTAACAAATGAGGGCGTACTCGGTGCATGAAGCTCCCGCTTTGCGCAGGGTCCGGGGAGGGGCCGGATCGCGAAGCGATCTGATGTACGCAACCTTTCCTTGCACAATTTTGTGCAAGAGGCTGTTTCCACGGCTAGAACCCATGACCTCAAGGTCACAAAGAAGCAACCTTACCTGCTTAACAAATAAAGAGCAAAATAAGTAGAAAATAAAACAGTGCATCAGTAAGATGCAAATACTTGCTTGTTCCTCTCTTCTGAATGTGTTATAACTTATTAATCACTCATTATGTTTTCAGCAAAGTGAGAATATCTGCAGACTCGATAAGCATATCCTAACAACGAGCCATTGGGTGATTATTGAACTGTATTAGCAAGTGATAACAGAAAGAAATCGATGTTTAAGCATACGTCTATCATCCAAAATGTTAAGAGTACTGCAAACATAGCATATTATTAGGGTCAAGCCACATTGTAAACTTAACGACTAATCCAACCTTCAGCCGAGGAGACGGAGAATTACTAAAATAATATTGTACAAATAACAACAAAATCCATATCAATTTTGCTTAAGCAAGTACATTAAAACTTTTGTTCTTCATTTTGAAAGGGCTTATGAATCTACTTTTCTGGTAGATCACATAAATCTAGCAAAATTAAACATATGAAAGTGCTAAAAAGTAAAATCTGTATATACTAGCATACTACAAAATCAAAATTCTGAACACACGTATCCAAACTATATCAGCTCAATGCACGAACAAGTGTTGATAAATTGAACACAAAAACAAACATCATCAGAAACCTAAATACTCAATCGATCATGGAGTAGAAGTGAAATCAGATTACCGTTAGTAGGAGCTAGATCGTCGACGGTATTCGAAATGAAACTGAATACTACGACATCAAAATTCTAAACAACACATATAGAGACTATATCAATTCAATGCACGAACAAGTTTTGATAAATTGAACACCAAACCTAAATGTTCAATCGATCAGTTCAGAAGAAGTTAAATAAATTACGGATAATAGGAGCTAGATCGTCGACGGTATTGGAAATGAAACTGAATACTACGAAATCAAAATTCTAAACAACACATATCGAAACTATATTAATTCAATGCACGAACAAGTGGTGATAAATTGAACTCAAAAACAAATATCAGAAACCTAAAATGTTCAATCCATCAATTCAGTAGAAGTGAAATCAAATTACCGATAGTAGGAGGTAGATCGTCGACTGAATTCGAAATGAAAGTGACGAGAAGACTGCTTTTGCCGACACCGGAGTCTCCGATCAGTAAGATCTTAAACGAGAGAGCATACTGAGTAAACGACGAACTCATTTTGATGAATGCTGAATCAGTGAATCTGAAATTACTTGTTGAACAAAAGAATGTCGTAACACTGTGTGATCAATTTCTGCAAAAGTGTGATCAGTCATGAAACTGAATGTAAGCAAATGCATCTAAGTTGTTGAGAAATTGTGAGCGAAAGTGTGTTTGTTGAAGATGGAATGTAGAGAGAGAGAGAAAAGATTAGTGTTTCGGTTTTAGATTTTTTCATTTTTTTCTTTTTAACGGCATGAGTATTAGAGTATGATCTATTTCGTACGATAATTGTTATTTTATATATCTTCTTAATTTATTTTCAGCCGAGAGATCGCAACCTCGACTCTTTAATAGAAAATTTATAACTGATAAAACTTTTTGATTCAACCCAGAGCATTTTTGTTTCATGCAAGTCTCGAATCGAAAACCTACTCATTTTTAATTGTCTTACAAAATTTAGATTATTTGATATCTTAATTTAACAAATCTAACATAAAATTCATAGGTTTAAGTTTAGCCTAAACGAATTTAATTTTATCTTCTAGTTGAACACAAACATATTTAGCTAAATGAGTTGTATTAATACGTGAAAATATATACAACAAAATTCATGTTAAATTATGGTGTTTTATATCAAACTATGAATATTCATGTGTTGTTCAGGTTTATGATTCTAGCCTACAACAATACAACAAACAACTACAAACGAAAATAGAATATAGATGTACTTTTACCTTTAATTATTAAAAATAAAAATCAAACATGTTAAAAAGGTTAAAAAGAAAAGAAATTGAGAGGGAGAATGGGTACTATATGATAGCCTGATAGGAGCAAACCCCACAAGTTCAGAGGCAAATAAGAGTTATGATTCGATGGTTAGATGCCCATGTAGAGCTTACCAAATTAATTGCCGTTGACTGAAATGGGGTCCATTTTGAACCTTATTTTTCATCTTCTTCCCCTTTTGATTTCAAAAATAAATAGAGTTAACACGAAAACAATTCATGACATTAGTCGCATCTATTATATAATTCTTCATTTTATAACAAGTATTGGTTCAAACAACAAGCTAAGTTAAAGTTTCAGTTAAATTGGGTTAAAACCACATTTTTAATCATAAACTTCAAATAGAGAAAAGCTAACGCTAAAATGCCTAAAAGAAAGTTTAGGAAGAACAATAATATAACCCACAAGCAATCAATAGGAAAAACTATTCCTATTGACAAGCCATCATTTCAAAAGAATAGATTTCAAAACACTTCAAACACTTTTGAATGGAAGTTTGTGTTGGAATCCAAATTTGTTACAAAATAAAACCACATAACCTTAACATACAACTTTTTAGACTTAGACTCAAAGGTGTGTCTAAGATCCAATCATAAGAACTATTTTTGTAATTAACTCTATATATTTGACCATGATGCATGAAAGAAGTAACAATCTTTATGCAATAATAAGGTTTGAAAACTGAATGTCAGGAGAGGACATGTTACAAAGTCATAGTATTCACTTTCTGTACCCTGCAATTTTTTAGCTCTCTAGTTGTATTTTCGTTCCCTGGATCTTTGATGTTGCGATCATGTTGTTGAACATCGAGTAAGGTAAAAGAGCAGACCTCTTTCAAGAATGTTGCTCAATGTAGAACGGTTTTAGTTTGGTGCACCATTTTGAGGGAATACTTTCTGGATAAACTCGAGAAACCTTCGCGAGTAAAATGTGGGGTCCACGGCCGATATGGAAAGAGAATCGAATTGAAATGATTTATACTTATGTTCAATCTTCTTTGTTATATTGTACTCTTGTAAGATGTCGATGATACCGAGGTATAACACGACATCATATACCTCATGAAACATTTGTTTTTCTTCTTCACCTGGAAGAAGCTCTGCTCTTGCTGGCATGTTCACTCCTAGCTGTATTTGTAGCCTGCAATAAATTCAAAAAAATAAATACGATTGAACCATGATTAATCACCAAAAGACAATTGTAAAATTAGCAATTTTCGCTCTTATTCCTCATATTGTAGTTGGAGACAAAGGATTCAGGTTGGAGACGTAGGATCAACTATTAAGGTTAAAAACGTTTAGTGGAGGGTGCAGATGGACTTACATATGACATAGGATTAAGGTTAAGATCGTTCAGGGGATTAGTGTGGTTTTATTATCTTTATAGTAGCATTCGCATGCGAGCACTTTCCTTGTTATCACTTCATTGCCTACTGCCACTGTGTCTTGTGCTGCTTTTTGACTATTGTATATTGTGTGTTGATGTTGTCTGATTCTGTAGATGCATACTTCTTAGTATGTATTGGGTATAAATGGCATATGATCCGGTGTATATTTGTTGTCTATGTAGTTTCCTGTCACCTATGGTATTAGTGATCTACTAAGTGTTTCTTGTTTGACTATAGTCATTGTGTACGTCGTGCCTGTGTTTTGATACATGAGGTACCGTTGATGATCTGCTATGTGATGATTATGCTTTGTGTTAGTTATATTGTTGTGGAGCTTGGAGTTTCCTTGGAAGCAGTCTCTCTATCCAGTATGATAAAGGTAAATTTGGCTTACATCCCACTTCCTCCAGACCTCATCAATAGCTTTGCTCTAGATGAGATTTACTGGGCTTGGTTATGGTATTCCTCCAGTAGTCCACTCTCGATTGATGGTCTGTGTGTCTTGGCAATTTTCACGGATATTCCTCGATTGGGTTGGAATACATACACACATGTTTGTAAAGTTCGTTTTACATGTAAAGTTTATCATGCATGTTATTTTGATCTTGTCTACATGCTAGTAGACTGTGTTTATGAGTTGTTCATATTTACCTTATGCTAGCAGAGTATTTGTTGGTGAACTGTGAGATTGAGTCATTAGAGCATAAAGGGGGTTTACTACTGCTTAAAGTAAGTCGTGCTCACGTTCGTCAAGCCATCATGTAACTAGCCAAATGATAGATTTGGGCAAATGCCAACAAATGGCAGAAATATAGTCTTGTTTACTTTTAAGTGCAATAAAGGATGTTTTCAGCATTTCTTTACTTGTGACATGTTTTGTGTGCTAGATTTCTTGTGTATTTTGTATAGGAATTCAAAATGGAATGATGTTTTGTTAAGAGTTCTGGTCAGAGTTTTTGTAATGTGAAAACCATGAATCATCAACATTAATTGATCCTTTAGTGTGCATTTAAGGACAAAAAAGGAGAAAATAAGACCTCAAGTTCTAAGGATAAAGAGAATGTACAGAAGGCAACATAATGTTATACCACTTAATAAAGCAGATCATCCAACCAAACAAGATGTCCATTTGGAGAATTAAATGAATTGCTTGTCATGGTACCGAGTTGGATAATGTTTCAAAATGAGTTTGGGTCAAAGCTGGTTTTTTCTTAAATGGGTCGGATTGGGTTAGACCAACCAGCAAACACATTTCCTATCTTTTTCTTATATATCCATAACTAATGTGCAAAAAGTTATTAGAAAAGTCATGTTAGCACAAATATTGAAGAAACATCAGTAGACAGATCTACGAGGTTTGATGATTTTTATACACTTCAAAGATCAACCCATTTGACCCATTTCATTTTTAGTTAAACTAGGGGGTGATGCCCCCACGCGCGTTGCGCGTTATAGAAACGGATAAAACTGAGCCCGAAAAAAGATAAAACCGAGTCCCACACAAACCTCATTACAGTCGCAAGTTAATTTTTTCATCACATCACAAATCGGCATAGAACTAAATAATTTTTTAACCGAGACTAACCTTCATTAAATCATAAGGTTGGGCTCACGTTAATAAAGTAAGTAAGAAAACAAAGCAAAAAAACTCAAAAGATTAGGCAATTTGCTCAGATCTTGGTTTTTGATTTCTATGGCTGCAACTCAGGTTGCAAGTGCAGTACAACACACTTGCCATCACCAAGTTTACCACGCCAAGAAACCACCTCTACCACAGTCATCATCATAGCAAGAACAAATTTAAAGCAATCAACGAAAAAAAACAGAGGTATAAGG
>BJCN01276902.1:0-17999 GCA_018326445.1 Flaveria brownii
ACTCAAATGTCCATACCAGCCTCACCCAAAAGAACCACAACCATAATTCTTCAAACCCTACCCATTCCCACTACTCAAATGTCCCTACCCATTCCCATACCTGTATACACAACCTCAACAACTAACCCATCCTTCTCACAAGCTGGCACCTCAACCCATCAAGTTCCCCCACTTCAGAGTTCCCTTTTACCCAAAGTTGGTCTGGAGGAACAGCTGGCTACCCTTAACAGGTTGGTACTCAAGCTGTTAGTTACTGATGATCACAAATCCAACCAGATCAGCCAATTGATGTCAGTGAATGCAACTCAAGGACAACAAATTGCCAAAATGACTGAGAGAAATGATGCTCATGAGCGTGCCTTGGTTCTAGCATTTAAGGCTCTTCAAACTCAGAATCAACTTTTGCTTGCATCCACCAAGAAGATTGATGATTTAAAGAAGAAGAACAAGAAGAGTATGTTGAGATTGAAAGGAAGGAAGGAGGATCCTTTGAAGATCAAAGGTGATGGAGATGATGATGATGATGATTCTAGTAATGAAGAGTCTGATGATGATGATGATGAGGTTGACATAAATGAGATGGATGCGAGAAGGAAAATGATGACAATGAAGATGAAGATCAACCAGATGGTGAAGGCAAAGCTCCAACATCTCAGCAATCTGATAAGGAGAGACGAACAAAAAGGAACCAAGATTAGGGAGCCTCATCCTCAGGTCCTCAAGACAAAGATCATCAAGAAAAAGATACAAGTAATAATTAACATGTTTATGTAATTTGAAATCATATGTATTGAAATGTACTTAAATTACTGAAAATGATTGTCAAGTTATATGAAATGCAATGATGTTTATTAAACTTTATTGTATTGATAACTCTATCTAGCACATAAATCTCATCAGATCAATGAACACGATGTTGCACCTCTCCAACAAATCAAGACACAATTTACTATGATTCTTGATTTGCAGGGGATTGTTTGGAGATCAATGAGTTATGCACCAGAAGTGGGCGAGATCATTCTTGACTTATCAGATGAACAGATTGTATAGATGTTCTGGCTAAACCCCGACGAGATCATCAAAGACGCATAGGAAGTCGATGTTATTAGCAATGAGGAGCTGCATTATCTATATGAGGTGGAAATAGAGGATGTTTCATCAGATTATTATCCTCAGTACACAAATAAAGATGGAGAAGTCTTACCTGACTTAGGTGAGATGTTTGAAAGTGAAACCTCCGACAAGGTAAACGAGAAAGTCACTGAGAAAGAATCGATAGAAAAGACAACTCAAGATGATGATGCCAATGTGAAGCAAAGAAAAGCTGAGTGGGCTGTATGTCTGGCTGAGATGAGAAGCCAATGTGAACCTCCAAAGCAGAATGCATACACAAAACTGTATAAAGTTAGAAGGCATCTGAAGGTATCTGGGAAAATAATCAGCTGGGCCTATTTTGAGGACTTAGATATGTATGCTGTCAAAAGAGAAAAGGGGATAGAGTACTTTAGACATCCTCATGAACTGAAGACTCTACCAGGTTTTGAGCTGAATAGACTAGAAGGTTTAGACCTATTGTATGCTAACCCAAGAAAGATTTTAGGACAGTTTAAAAGGGCCTTAAGGAAAGAATATCACACTAAGTGGGTGAACTTCAAAGCTTAACAACCAAGGAGGTTTTCAATTGATGTTGATCCTATTTCAAGAAGACTGAAAGTAATTCTGAAGTGGAGACTTCCCCGGACCATGAAAAGGATTCCATTAAGGAGAATCCCACAAGACTTCACGCCTCACTTCAAATGGTGGTATTATGACTGGAGGTCAGGTGAAGCCGTTATTGTATTGGATTGGCAAGGAGAGATTGAGACAATCAGGGTGTTTGACCCGATGTGGCTTACAAACTTGTCTAACGACGATGTCTACACATTATACAAGTGGCAACTATTCTATGATACTCTGGATATAGTGCAAGCTCTTCAATTCCAGCATGTCATTAGACTGTGCTTTGCCTTCGAAATCCATGATGGGGTCACAAAAGAAGAAAAGCTGAAGAAGTTTGCTGAGTGTGTGAAGAATGTTAGATGATGGAGTGAACTAGGTCCAAGGGGGAGTTTGTTGATACACAATATCCCTAGTTCATTGTACTCAAATATTTATGTCTTTTGTTCTTACATATGTGTAATGCAATGGTATTTTGGTTACATCATATGTGTTTGAATTACTATTGAATGTGCTTTATTCTGTATGGTTTATAATTACATGCTTAAATGAATATTATATATGGCTACTATTCCATCTGGTTTTTGGTTCCTAGTCTGATTTTATTAGTAGCCATGGGTTGTAGTAGTTATTGATAGTTCTGAGTTAAAATGATTCAGGAATGTGTTTAACTTAGTCTTATGGTCATTCATGCTAATGGACCATGCTTATGGACCAGTCACACGACTGAACCAGGTGATTGGCTCAGTCGCACGACTGATACATAAGACTTACTTATTCGCACAATTGAACCAATCATATAGTTCAGTCGTGCGAATGAATGAGTCGTATGACTCAGTCGCATGATTGAACCATACTAATGACTCGGTCGCACGACTGTACACTGAAACCTATAATACCATGTAATTTGTGGAAAAACCAAACACTTTGAATTCTTTCATACCCTAGCCATCCAGAGAGTTCTATCTCGTCTATCCAAGTTCATAGTTCGTCCCGGATCATTTTCTAATCATTCTTAATGTTCTTCTACTGTTAGATTGATTCGGGTTTTTGTTCTCACTGATTGGATCACCAATCAAATAGGATTCAGCACTATTTGATTAGGTTACACATTGAATCAGTTAGTACTCCATACGTACACGGTCCTAACATTCCGTACTTTTATCATTATCTTTCACTTTCTCATGGACCAATGTGCAATACCCTGAACATTGTGCACTAAGCTGACCCAGTCACCTAGGGTATGCTACAACGGTCCCTGTCAGTCTGAATGACTAACCCTGCATGCATCCTTCGGGTTAGCTAAACCGCATACAGTTGAGCTAACAACAACATGATCGTGCACCTCCTTTTCATTTGCTTGCAAGATTTTCATTTATTCTTTAATGCTCCACTTTTCTTTATCATTAATCTTCCACTTTTATTAATGATAATACTTTACATATACGATCATAAACACACCACGTAAAGTCATACAATAATAGTTAATTTGGAACATAAGAATAGCTCATAACCATGCATAATAACAACAATTAAAACCCTAAAGTCAAACTAGGATCAAACCCTAATCATTCTAGTTTTCGATAAAATTTCTAAAAATTTCTAAGTGTTTTGGGTGCATGAGCACTATGCAGGCGCATGAGCACTATACAGGCGCATAAGCCCTGCTTAGGTGCATTAGCACTATTCAGGCGCATGGCCCTACACTTAATCCTTTTTCCTATTATGTCTTAGGCGCACGAACTATTCAGGTGCATGAGTTTTACACTTAGGCACCTGAGGAATAAGTTGGGCGCATGGGTACTATTAGGGCGCATAGCCATATACTTAACTTTCTAAGGTACATTTTCAGGCGCATGGACCATGTTCGGGCGCATGACCTTACTTAATATACTCTAAGGCAAAAATGGAAGGTGCATGGGCCCTGTTTGGGCGCATGTGCAACACTTAAATTTTTTTCTAAGGCAATATCAGGTGCATGAACCTTATGTAGGCGTATGAACCACCTGTTCAACATGTTCATAAGTTGTTTTCAGTCCCAATCATTATATCATCATATTCTAAGCTTCCTACTACCATTCTAAGCATAAACATCACATAAACAACCATAAAACATTACCATACAAGCCTAAATACATACGGTTACAAATTTATAAGTTGTAAAACCATTTTCTTACATTTTCAACCCCAAAGAGTTTATAAAACATGTAGAATTCGGGGTCTAGAAATCACTTGATGTAGAAAACAAGTAAACCTCCTCCAAACTTGCATGTATACTAGTTCAAACACCGAAACAAACCAAGAACACACAACCCGAACACATAAAACACATATAATTTGGTTCTAAGGTGGAAAACCTCAAGAAACCGAACCAATCAACCCCAAAAACACATACCTTCGAAGATTCAGCCCCTTTTTCCTTAAAACCCCAAGAGAAACTTCTGTTTTTTTCTCTTCTTCTTTCTTTTCAGCTGAAAGTAGTTGGTGAAATGTGATAGTGGGGGCCATGCTCTTATAAACATAAAATAATAAGGTTTTGTCCTTTTTACGCTTAAGCCCCCCTCCACTTTGGTTGATTTTCACTTCTTTCAAAAGAATTTGTTTTCTATTTATTTGACAAAGTTTTAGGTGTTACAGATAGAGGTTCCAAATAAGATGTATGAAAGTAATAAGGTAGAAAATAAGGTTACGAATGGCGTATTTGAAAGTAATGTAGTAATTGAGGTTATAAATGACATGTTTCAATAAAATGTGGTTGTGAAAGAGGTTACAAATGATATGTTTGAAAGAAATGAAATAGAGAAAGTGGTTACAAATAATATGTTTGATGATATGAATGATATGGATAATACATCTATGAATGAGGATAATGTTGCTACTGCTATGAATGAGGAGAATATTGCTACTACTGTGAATGGGGAGAATGTAGCTACTACTATGAATGAAGAGAATGTTTTTATTACAATGAATGAGGACAATAATGCTACTGCTATGAGTGAGGACAATTATGCTACTAACAAGAATGATGAGAATTCGGCTACTTATGAGAATGAGGATAATGATATTGCTACTGATTTCTATGAGAGCAATTATAATGATGGTTTCATTGTTGATAATGATTATACAATTATCAATGTTGAACTAGACATTAAAGAGTTTAGAGCTACTATGGACTATGAAATACAAGACAACGATAACCTGAGTGAAGGTGATGCACCTGATTCTGATTTTAAAATAGATAATTTTGACATTGTTGATTTTGATAGCTTGAGTGAAGGTGATGACCCACCTTTACAAAAAACAATTAAGAAAATAAGGAATCAAAGAAGACATGGTAAAGATCTTATTACATTGGTCAATAGTTTTCAAACAGGGAGGAGATAAAGGAAATTTTAAAGAGATATCTCATTGCGAGTAGAAGGCAACTTAAAATTGTAACAAATGAAAATGAAAGATTTTGGGTTGTGCGCGGGGGGAACAAAACTAGTTTTTGAAGGGAATAATACTAACCAAGACAAAAGTGTGAACAAAGTGGGAGTGGGTCTCAACAAGTTGATGAGTCAAACACTCAATTTAAGAAACCAAGAAAAAAACATATGATTCATACTTGTTCTTTTACACTACATATCACCAACCATAATAAATAATGTTCTTGGGTTATAAAGACATTCATAAATAGCCATAGTTGTCTGCAGAATAGGGAAGTAAAATTATGCATAGTAAGTTTTCTAGCTAAAGAGGTTTAAGAAGTAATTTTACTCAACCCTTCCATACCTATTGCTGCTTTACAAGATCAGCTCCAAAAAAATCAAATAAAGGTTACAAAATAAAGGTTTTTAAGGCTAAGGCTATGGCAATTCAGAAGGTACAAGGGGATTACTATTGAAATTAATTCATTGATAAAAGACAAATATCAACATATAAGAATGATGATGATGTTATTGATAATGATAATGATTCCCCCAAGGATCTTTGCTAATCTCTCAACGGATACAACAATAGTTTGTTGTATCAAATTCAACAAACACTAATCATGGTGCAGAAACCCATGATCAATGATATGATATCAGTGTGTGATTATGTGTGTGTGATTGCTAGTGATTGAATGCTTGAATGATAATAACTACTTGTTTATATTGATTGTTCAAAAGCTTACAAAGGATTAGGGTATTGTGCTATTTATAGCCTATACAGATAGCAATATATAATTAGAAAAATACCTTTATGTAAATGAAAATTGCATAAAATCCTAAGTCTAAGTCATCCACTGTGGATGATAACATGTTCGCTCTGGATGCTAAGTCGTCCGCTATGAAAGTTGAATAAGCCATTCGCTGTGTCTTGGATGCTATCCGCTGTGAACAATTGTGTGTTTGCCATGTTAGTTGTCCGCTGTGAATGTTCATCCGTTATGAATTGAACATCTGTTATGAACAGTTCATCAGCTATGAATGTTCATCTGTTATTCATCCGCTGTATGGATTATTAATCTGCTGTATGGATTATTCATCCGTTGTAGAAACTTGGAGTATATTCTTCATCTGCTGTATAGACTTGGTCATCCGTTGTGGGCTGCCTTCATCCACTGCACACACTTGTCAAAAATTTCTTTTATCTACAAACCTGAAAGAGAAATTTAAACTATGGCAAGCATTATCCTTTTTATGCATTATTCCTTTAATGGACTTGTTGAGTCCAACAATTACAAAGTGCAATATGAACTCCTTAGGGACTACTGTGATGAGCTTATAAGATCTAACCTAGGAGCAACTACAAAAATTTATATTGAGAATGAGCCCAACCCAACAACTCGTACAAGATATTTTCGAAGGATCTACATATATTTAGGAGCCTTCAAAGCAGGATTTAAGATTTGCGGTAGACAATTATTAGGGTTAGATGGTTATTTTATAAAAGGGACATATCCTAGAAAAATCCTTAGTGCAGTTGGAATTGATGCTAATAATGGTATCTATTGGTTCAGATGATCATTTGAACATGCTTTTGATAATGATTTCATACAAGAGTCCTCATGTTATCACTATGTCTAATAACTTGGGGACCAAGTAATGATAGAAATTGTATATTAATCAAGCAAGACCCATTTGTAAAGGATTTGTAAAGATGAAGAAGATTAATGCCCTAATATAACAAAGATAAGCTCCTAGCAATACAAAATCAATCAATGAACTCAAATCAGTAATTTCATTAAACTACCAAATGTTACAAAATTATCAACAAAGAAACATATTTATACAGTACCTAGTTTCACATACTGCGAAACTTTACACACTATAACATGGGAAACTATTGGGCAAAACTGATGTTCATATGCGGTTTTGCATGCCACAGAATACAAAACAAGAGAAAACTAAACTAGATCCTATTACATTAATAACTAAGCTATAACTAAACAATAACAATCAATAACTAATGGAAAGGTGAATACCACCCTATACTTGATCATCAATACTCCCCCTAGGGGGTATTCAGCTCCCGGATCTTCATGGTCAGCTCCAGCCTTCGCTTTCTCCATCATCCTAGTCAAATCTCTTACCTCTGTCTCTAGATCATTATGTAATTGCATGCTCTTTTTGAGCTGCTTAATCTCTAATCTCACTCCCTGAGCCTGGTTTGCTACGCTCTCAAACAAGCTGGCCCTCGTCTTAGTCTCTTCTCCTCCAAATTTTATATGATTCTGACACAGCACCTTAAGGTCATTGTCACTGAATGAGAATACCTCCATAGGATCAAACAACCTTATTTCATCTCCATCCTTCACCCTCACTACTGCTTCATGTGTTTGGTTATTATAAAACCATTTCTTGAACTTCTGCATTCTACATGGTTATTGATCTGGTATCCTCACCTTGTTGACGGTCTTAGCAGGCTTTAACTTCAGTATAAACTTTCCTTTTCTTGTCTCCCAGTCCAAATCCTTCTTCAACCTCCTCCTCTGAGGCTTCATAAATCCAAAAGTAACAAATTCATCTTGAACGCC
Source organism: Flaveria brownii (assembly GCA_018326445.1). Classification (NCBI taxonomy): domain Eukaryota; kingdom Viridiplantae; phylum Streptophyta; class Magnoliopsida; order Asterales; family Asteraceae; genus Flaveria; species Flaveria brownii. The sequence goes on from BJCN01276902.1 coordinate 7,718, forward strand.
CTGACAAATCTCAGGTTCTAGAATAGGTGCGTGTTTGCTCAAACCAGTATCTTGGAGGAGAATCTCTGCCAGTCTTCTCAAATCCCACTTAGGAAGGGTTTAAATGCCTTCCTTTTATGCAAATATGAGATCACACCCTCACGCCTTTTGATCACGAACATTTTCAGCTTTGAATTGTACTTCTAGCTTATAATCTTCTTATCAGTCTCCTTCCTCCACGGTTTATGTATGTTTTGGAAGAGGCGGTTAGTTTCTCTGGCTCTTCCTCCTTAGAGAACTAGTCCTCTTTATCCGTCTCTATTACATCACCTTCAGCAAAACTCCTCTGAGCCACATATGTCATTGGTCGCTCATCTACTACATAAAATTCAGCTCAGAATCATAGTCCACCAATATTCTTCCACCACTTCCTCCTCATCTATCAAGTTTAGCTCATCATGTCCCTATCACATTCTTGTCTCTCCTCCCTTATCACCAAATTGCCACTAACATCAGTATCCAAATCAAACCCCATATCAATAAATCCTACCTCAATCATCTAATTAGCTTTTTCTCCAGCGGCAACTCTTTTACCACAACCTATACTAGCCTCAAATCCAACACCACTACTACCATCATCACCTCTACTAGCTTTAAAACCACCTATTGAACTGCCACCAGCTCCTGATGCTCCTATACCACTACCACCCGCTCTTAATGCCTTATGAATGAACGAAAACTTAAATGTGTCATTTGTTTCCCTAATCTACTCAATAGTTAGAACATCATCTGATCCAATATTTAACAATCTCCATATCAGGTCCTTTTGACTCATGATCACTTTCTTCATCTCATCAATCTTCATATCCCTCAGATTCTCCCTCTCCTCTAAGTTTATCAGCTTAGTCTTTATCATGTTTAGCTTATTTGATAGGGATGTGCTGACATTCTTGATCATATCCTTATCGAGCTCTGATCTTATATCCCTCCTAGGCCTCTTAGATTCTCTTGTAGACCCAGTCTCAGGAATGACTACTACTTACTTTTATTCGTCTTCTCTCGTATGGGAGAATCAGCTCTTTCATGAGAAAATTGTCTCTCTACTCCCTTCTTCTTCCTCTTTTTCCTTAGCTCCTCCTTTATCTCATCCAATTTCTCTTGAAATATCATATCACATTCTTTCGTATACTTTTTTCTACTCTTAATATCCTTTACATTTCCTCTAGTATTTGTTTCTCTTCGTTCCTCCAGAGGGATCAAAGTCTTAATGTAGTTCCATCTCTCCTCTGTATATATGTTCTCCAGCAGATATGTGATCTTTCCTAAAAAATCATGCCTGGAGGTATCATAATTAGCATTTCTTGGATTCATCAGAGTCAGCTTCAGTTCATCTCCAAACTTGGGTAAGTCTGGCTTCAAGTAGTCAAGAATAATCTGATTGAATATTGGATAAAACAGCCATTTATCCTTCTTCAAAGCCATCATGTTCTCCAACAAGTAATCATGGATAATCTGGGATATGTTTGTCTTCTCATATCTACTAAATATAATCATAGCTGTGGACAACCTTAGATTCGGTCCATCTGATCCTCCCTTCCTATGATCTAGACAGTTGATAAAGACATGAGCAATAAACCTCCACTCCTTCAAAAGATATGTCTACTTAATCTCCTTTCTCTTCTCAAAATTTATTCATTCATATCCAAAAGATTTAAAAGCTGTAATAATCTTTGTGTCAATCATCTATACACTCTACCCCATATCATCCTACTAGTCTTAGGGCCTTAGCCATAGTCTCAGCTGATATCTCAATCGGTTCTCCCTGGATAGACGCTTTGATGATCCTCTCCTTGGCGTCATAATCAGGAGTTCTCCAAAAATATTTTATTCGCTTCTCGTCTATATTATGGGAGTGAGAAATAGCATAGTGGATATGTGATCTCTTCAGCCATGATATAGCATCTCCATAAGTGGCTGACTTTGGAGCTCTATCGTTCAGGTACGCCACAACGTTTGATCTAGGATCAAACTTTAAGCTCCCCATTTTGTTTGCAGGTGGAACTGAAAGTTTGTTAGCTCTCAAGAAATAACTAAGCATTTAAAAATTTTATAATTACTATTATTTATTTTTTATTATTTAATATTATTATTATTTATTTTTTAATTAGTTTCGTAGCTAATTTCGCATTGAGAAACTATAGTTTTGCTGACGGTACAAAACTATAGTTGCACACAACGAAACTACACGAGAGAAACTATAGTTCGGCACTAAAAATCTATAGTTTCGCATGGGGTAGTATTGTTTCGCATGAGCGAACGAAACTATAGATTTACACAATCTAGGCGAAACGGTTTGTCGAAAGTACAATAGAGAAACTATAGTTTCGCATGGACTACGAAACTATAGAGGTGCAAGATTCGGTCGAAACTGTTCAGTGCCCACGAGCAGCATGACTAGACAATTTTCCTCAATTCAGTGAATTTTCGTTCAGTTTCGAAAAATGACACCTTAGTTTCGCACAAAGAATGTGCGAAACCCAAAAGTCACAAGTTCGATTTTTGACTCAAAACCCAACCAAAGTTCAATCCCATGGTTCGAAACAAGTTAATAAATGTTATTTACCAGTTAGAATTGAAAGAAATCGCTTCAATAAACGATCTAGATTTCACAGCGCAGGAGTTACTTCGAATTCAAAAGTTTTAAGGTTATTTCACAAATGGTGAACAACGGATGAAACTGAAATTTATATTGCATAGTTTCGCATTGGCTAAAACTATAGATTCGCATGGATCAAGGAAAAACTCATGTCAGGCGACACTACCAGCGAATCAATAGTTTCACATGTAGAACTAGTCAACGAAAGAGTAGTTTCACACAATGAATAATCGTTTCGCATGAATCATTATTTTTAATGTAAAAAGAAGTCTTCTTTACTCACGAGACAGACATAAAAGAAGAAATAAAAAAGAAAAGATAAAGATAAGGATATCAGACACGTTTTGCAAGAAATCATCCAAAGACTCAAGGATTGGAGGGATTGCCTATATGCTTATCCATTTAAGTCCATACTGCATTCTTTTCAACGGTGACTTGTAACATATTTATCATGATTTGGGTTCGCTTAAAAATACTCAAGAAACTTGGTTCCCGCAGTCATTCAGCAAAGAACTCATCCCGTCATCATGGTTTATTGAGTGTAATTATTGATTCGACTTGAAATTTTTTGAGATGGACATAATATTGAACTCTTAAAGGATCATACATGCTAATTCAAGTGGTGGTTGATGGTTGTTCTGTTGGAAAAGTCTTACAAGTCAAAGAAGAAGTGCAGGTGAAGATCAGAAGGCTAAGTGTTGGCTATCCGCATTTGTACATGCGGATGACCAAAGAACAAATGTTGAAAAGTATGTGTTCTTCCGTATGTACAAATACAGATAGATAGAACAAATACGGATGAGCATTTGTTCTTCTGCATTAGCTAATACGGATACACAAAGAAATGTAGACAAGTGTTTGTTCATCCGCATTTGTCAATGCTGATGACCAAACACTTAATGCTAATGACAAAACAAGAAATGCTGATGAAGCCCAAGGCATACGCATTAGTTAATGCGGATGTTCAACGATAAATGCTTTAGACTAGTATTTTGATGTATTTATCAGTGTAGTTTAGTCTTTTTGTATAGGCTTTATGTCAGCCTATGAATAGAACAAAATATCCATCACATATAAGTTTTTCCATTAGTAAGATACCTAGTACTCAAGTTACGAGGTTCTGAGGTTGTCATATCACTGTTGTGAAAACCCTAGCGCCATATGTAACTTGTTTGTTCACTAATCAATATACAAAGCATTTATGAGTATATTTTCAGCATTTGTTGTTCTTTAATTTGTATTTGCGCTATATAATCATTGACCCAATCATCATATTCGATCCTTGTTGATATCACATTGACAAAGAATCTCATTCTCAGACCCAGTCACATAATACAATGCAAGGGTAGATGATTAGAGCATCAGGTCTATACTCATGTATAATAGAGGAGATGATCATTTGAGCAAGATGATAAGAGCTTTAGGTCTATACTCACATATAACAGAGGAGATCATCATTTTGAGCGTGTTGATGAGAGCCTCAGGTCTGTGCTCATGTATAACAAAGAAGATCATCACTCCAGGTCAATGCTTAAGCGTAGAAGAGGAGTTTGACACATAATTTATTCATGGCATAAGGATGAGTGAAGATTGGAAATGCTAGAACCAAAACAGAAATCAGCCACTCTTAAACAAGATTTTGACGAGACATGTAACTTTATGCAAGCCATGACAACATGGGAATGAGCCTTATCACTGAGTGTTGAATCTTAGTTAAGTTACTTAATCACTGTTTAATTTGTTTTAGGCCACTGGCCCTACCGACACATCCCAACACAACGCCTCTGACCTTTTTCAGACACGCTCCAAGCTTCCTGAATCCTACACCAAAGATAAATTAAGTTTATATGCACCAAATCTTAAAAATCAAAGTCTATTCTCCCCCAAAATTTCTATTAAAGTGCAACTAAAGAAATTTCATTTTTTAAACTAGAATACACTTTGGGGAAGTATGGGTCTCGAAGATCCTATCAATTAATTTTTTTATTTTTTAAACTCTCACAAGATAGTAAATATTATCATCTCCAAAATTTGCTCATAGAAAGATATTAGACGTAACATGCTGATCAATTAATAAAACCGAGGTTTATCAAATTTTTTATGAAAATATCGGCCTTTTGAATTTTGGTGTCAATGGGAATATTATCTATAAACCCCATTTCCTATGCATCTTGAATTTTATGAATTCTTGTTTCAATATGCTTGGTGCGTGTATGATGAATTGATTTTTGGCAATTCCAACAGCCATTCCATTATCGCAGAATAGCGGTGTGTGAAGAAAGTTAATCCTGCAATCCATCATTTGATGGTAAATCCACAAAACTTGACAGCAACAACTTGAAACAACAATATACTCAGCCTCGCCTGTGGACAGTGAAACTGTTGTTTGCTTTTTGCATTGCCATGAAACAAGGCAATCCCCAACATTGACATCCACTAGTAACTGACTTTCTATCAAGCTTACAACCTCCATGATTGCTATCAGAGTACACATGCAGATCAAAATTTCCTCCCATTGGGTACCAAAGGCCCAATCGGGGAGAGCCCTTCAAGTAGCAAAAGATACGTTTAACAACTTTCTCATTAGACTTCTTTGGATTGGAAAGATATCGAGCCCCATAACACATAGCAAATTTAATATCTAGATGACTCACGGTGAGATACATTAGGGATCCAATCATTGAATGATAACAGTGAGCATTAACTGGCTTTCCATTGTCCAGGGGTTAAGCATGTTTGTGGAGAGAATAGAGTGAGCTCGGGAGAAGCATCATTCATGTTATACTTCAATAGGATTTCTAGAATGTATTTCTCTTGATGAATGAGAATTCCATCTAGATTTTGTTTGACTTGTAATCCTAAGAAGAAGCATATCTCCCCCGTCATGTTGATTTCAAAGTGTTCTTTCATCACTTCTTCAAACTCTCTACACAACTTCTCATTTATTGATCCGAAGATGATGTCGTCAACATACACGTACGCAATGAGCATATATCCGTTCACCTCCTTTTTGAAGAAAGTCATGTCTATAGTTCCTCGTGTCAAACCCTTTTTGAGAAGATACTATGTTAGGGTTTCGTAACAGATTCTAGGAGCTTGATGTAATCCAATCAAGGATTTATCCAATTTGTACCCTTTCTCAGGAAAATCAAGATCTTCAAATTTTGGTGGTTGACAAACATACATATCTTCATCAATGGCTCCGTATAGGAATGCACACTTTACGTCCATCTAAAAGACTTTGAAGTTCTTATGAGTAGTATGAGCGAGAAAATACGAATGGCTTCAATCCGGGCCACGGGGGCAAACACCTCATTGTAGTCAATCCCGTCCTCTTAAGCAAATCCTTGAACAAGCAGCCTTGATTTGTTTCTAATCACAACCCCACGATTATCTGGTTAGTTCTTGAATACCCACTTTGTACCAATTGGATACTTATTTGAAGGGAGATCAACTAATTGCCACACCTTCACTTTTCTGTACTGTTGAAGCTCTAACTGCATGGTCTCCACCCAGCTTAGGTCTTGAAGTGCCATGGCCACATATTTTTTTGAATAATTTGAGATAGAAAAAAAGCAAAGAGACATTCATTGATTAGCCTAGATTGGCTTCGAGTCCTTACACCATTTGATATTGATCCAACGACATAATCATATGGGTGGTCTTTTACGATTTTGAAGTTAGTGTTTAGAGTTGAGGAATTGGATGAAGTGGTTTGTGGTGATGATGGTTGTGAGGTGGATGAAGGTAAGGTGGATGGTTGATTATAAAGAGGACTTTGTGACATTTGTGATGGTTTTGAAGGGTTTTGGTGTTCAGGTTCATGTTGAAGTAGGGAATCTGGTTAAGGTGGAGGTTGGGGTTCAGGTTGGAATCATAGAACCAATCCGGATCAGAACCAACATTAGAAACATTGGACTCTTTCCAATCCACATAGAAAGATTCTTGCATAATTCTTGTTCATTTGTTGTATACTCTATAAACCTTTTGGGTTGAAGAATATTTGACAAAGTAACATTCATCAAACACTGCTCCAAACTTTGAATTTTGAGCTTGAGTATTCAAGAACGTGCATGAGCAGCCAAAAGGACGAAAGAAGTCAATTAACAGTTTCACTTGTGAAATAGTTCATATGGAGTCTTCATCTTATATTTCATGATTAGGACTGTGTTCAGTATGTAGGAACAATAGTTGATTGCTTCCGCCCAGAAAACAATATGAAGTTTAGATTCTATAAGCATAGTCCGGGCTGCTTCAATGAGAGTGTGATTCTTTCTTTCAACAACACTGTTCTATAGAGTTGTTTATGCAGCGCTGAGTTATCTAAGAATCCCTTTGCTTTCACAGAATGAATAAAAGATCTGATTTCTAAACTCTGGTCTGTTGTCACTCCAGATCACCATAACCTTCTTGTTACTGATATTCTCAATAATCAGAATCAACTTCTATATAACCTCAATTGTCTCCCCTTTGTGTGACAGGAAACAGACCCAAGAATATCTTGAAAAATCATCTGTTACAGCAAGACAATAAGATTTCTTAGAAATATTTTTCATATTTATTGGACCGAGCAAATCACAATGTAATAACTCAAGAGGATTAGAAATGGAATTTTCTTGTTTATGCTTGTGTGATTTCTTTTGTTGTATACCTTTAGCACAAGACATGCACTTTTCAATTACAAAAAAAAAATCCTTTTAAGGTAATCCTCTAACAAGATTATTTTTAATTAATTTATTAATATTTTAAAAATTCACATGGCCTAAACATCTATGCCAAAGAAAAGACTCTGTAGAGGAAGCTTTTGACAAGAGACAAGTCATGATGGAGGTTGATTCTTTGGAGTTCATATTAAGCAGATATATGTCGTTTTTCATTGAAGCTCGCATAATCACCAAACCATTTGGAACTAAAAATTCAGGCTTAAGAAACAAACATTCTTTCAACTTAAAAAGCATAGGAATTTTCTTATCACAAATTTATGAAACGCTTAGAAGATTGAATGCTAATTTAGGCATAAAATTTTTTCTCCAAGGTTAAAGAACCATTGGGTACCTCACCTTGACCTGTCATTTTACCTCCTTTCTTATCACCCACAAAAGAAACATATCCTCCGTTTATTATAGTAGCTGTTAAGAAGGTCCTTCACTCCGGTCATATGCCTGGAGCATCCACTATCAAACCTGCTAAATGCTATTGATAGTCCTTCTCGAATGTTCCAGGCAAATGACTTAGAGAAAATTGTATAGACACGGTGATCCAAACCTTCATCAGCTTGGTCCTTGAGGAGATGAATTTGCACAAAAGAGACTATCAAAAAAAGTTTTTATTGTATTTCCTAAAGAACGATTATCTATATTCCTATTTACAATTTCAGGGCAATTCTTAACAACACGGTTATCTTTTTCATGGTAGAAACATGAGATTTTAAACTTTTTCTTTTATCCTTTTGAATTGGAACATGATCCATGATAATCTCTTCCTCACACTAAGGCATAAGAGAATCACAATCATTGCAAGTGACGTGCACCTCCAGTGATTTGTTTTCTAAGTCAATTGATCTGTCATGATTTATGAAATCTCTTATCTCTGAATTTCTACAATCATGTGAGGATGTTATTTCACTTAGAGTAGAGATTTGAATAGGAGTAAAGGTGGGGATGGGAAGAGAGAATGAATTTTTCAAAACAATTTGTTTTGAAGAATTTTTATGGCTTTTACTGAGAACACCAACTTTTTCAATAACACTTGAAACATCAACTCCATTTGATTCAAATATTTTGGAATGAGAACTACTTGAACGTAAACTATCCAAACTACAATCTATGCTACTAAAACTATTGTATACAAAAGACTTTTTGAAATTTGAATAACTAGAACTATAACTTCCAAGTGTAAGGCACCTCATAGTTGGACAATCATCACCTCATATCATATATAATATATAATTCATAAAATAAGCAGTGGAAATCAATTATCAAAAACCATTGATTTTGTTGATAAATATTGTTATTAAGCAATACAACATTGTTAAATTACAAAAGCCACATTCATTTGCATTACAAAATAACAATATTATTATGCGTGAATAGACGTCACTCTTATCCAGCCGAGTAGCCTCCCCGCGTGCCATCCTCAGCAACATTACCTACCAACTGAAAATACCTAAAAGTTAGCGTTGCTGAGTGAGTTCTAGTTTTAAAGTATTAAAATACTTTATATGGTTCATATATGAAAATACTCTTTCTTAACAATATACTTTCTTTACTTTCGTACGTAAGCATTCATCGTACATACAACAAGGCATAATCTTGTTTTTCATTCATTATCTCACATATTCGTTCGTTTCGTACTTTATCATTATCTTTCATAGTCGTTTGTTTCGTACTTTATCATCATCTTTCGTAATCATTCATTTCGTACTTTATCATTATCTTTCGTAATCGTTCATTTTGTACTTTATCATTATCTTTCATAGTTGTTTGTTTCATACTTTATCATCATCTTTCTTTATTGTTCGTTTCATACTTTATCATTTCCTTCGTTTCGTACTCTATCATTTCATTCGTTTCATACTGATTGTAGATCTTGTCAAGCTTTTTCCCCCATCGTGGCCCGAAGCCACCATCCCGGGCACAAAGCCTCATTACTATCCGGCACAAAGCCCGTGGCCCGAAACCACCATTCCAGGCACAAAGCCTCATCATTTCTTGGCACAAAGCCCGTGGCCCAAAGCCACTATTCCAGGCACAAAGCCTCATCTTTTCCGGGGTCGAGTGACAAGGATCCTGATTCGTACTTTGGATCAGTCACCAAGGCTGATCCCCTTTTGTGTGAACCCGCATCGGTTAGCGAAAATCACATGCTATAATACACACAGTTGAGCCGATAAATCTCATGAGTTGCGATCCTCCTTTCATTATGCTTGCAAGCCTTTTCTTTCTTTCATTCTTTATGTTCCACTTTAATTATCATTAATCTTTTCTCTTTCTTTAATGATAATACTTTATGTTGATAATTATAAACACACTACGTAAAGTTATACATAATGAACATAAGAACAAAGCATAACTATGCATAAAATAGGCATATATAAGCCTTAGGTCAAACTAGGGTCAAAACCCTAAAAATCTGATTTCCCAAAAATTCAGAAAAATTTTCTAAGTGTTGGGCGCTTTAACACTATGCAGGCGCATGAGGCCTGTTCAGGCGTTTCAACACTATTTGGCCTTATGGCCCTATACTTAATCGTTTCTCACTTTTGCGCGCATGAACTGTTTAGGCGTATGAGCCTACACTTAGGCGCCTGAGTAAAATTTGTGCGCATGAACACTACTGGGGCGCATCAGCCCTATTACTCAAGCGTTTTAGCCAAAACTTAGGCGCATGAACTACTTTTCAGGCGCATGGGGTACACTTAGTCATTCTAAGGCATAAAAGTGGGCGCATGGGCTACTGTTTAGGCGCATTAGCCTATACTTAGTATTCTCAGACCACATTTTGGGCATATAAGGGTTCTATTTGGGCGCATCAACCTTACTTAAACTTTCTATGTCTATTTTCCAGGCGCGCGTGCTCTGTTTGGGCGCATGACCACCTACTTACATGTTTCTAATATATTTTTCAATCCCAAACATAAGTTTACCC
>BJCN01277097.1:0-11776 GCA_018326445.1 Flaveria brownii
TGTGGGGGAAAGACAAGTTAAAATACAAAGGCAAGTTTCAGTCAGCAGAGTCAGTCGGATACATAATCAAACACTCAAGTTTCAGTCAGATGTATGACTCAGTCAGGTCAGCTTCTGACTCAGTCAGCTCAGGATCAGCACAATCAAACAACACCTAACCTAACTCAAAATAATTACTGTTTCAATTCTTTTAAAATCCAATTATTCATCGTCTCATTGAATATTTGCAACAAAACATCCGTCTGATTTCATGATGTCGTGTCGATTTAAGCAGCATTAATGAATTACCATAACATTATTCTCATATAGAAACAAGATTTACCATCAAAAAGTCATCTTCCAATCAAAACTGTAACATGAAGATTCAAAGAAAATGACACAGATCAAACCGATGAATACTCTGTTCTTCCTCACTGTTTTCACTTTCTTTTGATCGTGGATGCTAAAACTCTATCAACAGATTCAACCAAGGTGATTCATTTCTTGAACCATATTATTGGGTTTTGATTTGTTCGTAATGAGTATGTGATGATTTGTGTTAAATTGTCTTGATTTTATCGGATGGTGTTAAAATCTGATGCGGTATTGCCCAAATGTTGAAATTTTGTTCAAATGGGTGTGATTTGATTTGGTTTTTGATCTGTATGATGATCTTTCATTAGGTTTTTGTGTTTAGGATTGTGTGATACTGATAATACACACAAAAGTGTGTGTTTATATGGTGATCATGGTCTTCTTATGTTGTTTAAGAAGCACTATAGCTTAATTTTGGGGTTTTTTATCTGATCTCATATGGTTGCTGTAGAAATTTTATTGATCTAGTGGCTACTCAATACCATGATAAAAAGAACAAAAAGTTAAACTTGATGCACTGAGATAGCCAAAAAAAATTCTTTATGTTATATGAGAAAACATGATAAGGTGGACCTTAGAGCACCAGTAAGGTTGCTGTCATGTGACCTCGGAGACATAGAATCTAACTTTTGCAGAAATACAGAGAGACTATGTATTGGGTTTGCCCATATAAGGAAAAAATGATACCCATAATAAGTTTGTGTGATCATAGCCTGTTCCCATTAAATTGAATTTGAGCATTGAAACATGAAAAATGAAACTTATTTTCTTTATGTTTTAATTCAACAGCGTTCAATTGGTCTGCAACGAGCAATAAAAGTAGATCTTTTGAGGATTATTCGGGGTTGAATTGTGGTGAAACTAAGGTTTTGTGAAGGGGGAGTAAGATCATGCTAAAACTAAAAGATATTAAATGTTTTCATACAGAAAGAACATGGGCATTCCCTCTTGCAATAACCTCAATTGTATGTTTATTCCTCTTAGCAACTTGTTTCAATATAGGCCTTCTTCCTCCCTTGTACAAAATCAATTCATTTTTCCCAATGTTCAACCCTCGAGTTTCGTCGAATCACTCAATTCCACAGTTTGCTGAAGAAAAAGTTACACATTCCAAATTACAGTCTCGTCCATCCACTCCTCATTTCGCGTATTTGATATCTGGATCAAAAGGGGACTTGAATAAGCTTTGGAGGACACTTAGAGCATTATATCATCCATGGAATTATTATGTTCTTCATCTTGATCTTGAATCAGAACCCAAGGAAAGAAGGGAGCTTGCATCACGAGTTGAGAAAGATCCTATGTTTGCTAAAGTTGGGAATGTTTATATGATCAGAAAAGCGAATATGGTGACATATAGAGGGCCCACAATGGTTTCGAACACTCTCCACGCGTGTGCAATTCTTTTGAAAAGGAATAAAGATTGGGATTGGTTTATAAACCTTAGTGCATCTGATTATCCTCTAGTGACTCAAGATGGTTAGTTCTCTGCTACACATGATATAATTTTTGAACCAACTTTCCTTTAAAAATGAATACTTTTGGACAAAGTTTTGCCTTTAAAGTTTAGTAACTTTTACCAATATTGATCATTCATACATAGTATGGTGCTCTTTTTACCTTTTTTGTTATCATTTTTCCAAGATTGATAGTTTGTTTGCAGCAACATGCCAAAGAATAATGGTTGGAGGAATTGGTCATTGTATAATGGATTTTTATTATTAATACACTTACTTATGAATGGGTTGCTTCAGGTTATGTTTTCTCTAATGTGTCAGAGATAAAAGATATAGCTTTAAGGAAACGGGTCAGATTGGTCGAAAGTCACCCAAACTGTGATCTTAGCACAATACTCATAAATCATTTCATTCAAAATTTAAAATTAGTAATGAAACATATAAAACTTTTGTACTTGTATTTGACAAACTAATTATTTATACAATAATGTTTGGACAAAAAGTGTTCGGGTCAATCTAACCCATACCCAAAATTTCCCATTTTGACCCAACCTGTTACCAACATGCCTATTACACCACCTATAATTTTTTAATAAATGACAGTGATAAACTTTTCCAACCATGGTACTTGTTTCTAATTACAACTTGTTTCTAATTACAATACAAGTACCCATTATTTTATAGAAAATGCAAAAAAGTACTTGAAAAGTTGAGCATAGAATGATGGTAATGCAAAGCATAGTGTTCTTTTTGGCATTTACTAGAACAATGGTCCATTTGTAACTGAAAGTCAACTACAATGGTTGGGAAAGTCAATCACTCACAAATGATATCAAGTTAAGTACTTAAACAAAAGTTATTAATTTCTTGAAGATATTTTCAGATCTTATTTCGGCATTTCGTAATCTGAATCGAGACTGGAATTTTGTTGAGCACACAAGCCAATTGGGCTGGAAGGAGTAAGCTAAGCTCCCTCACTTGTAGACCAGGGGTGGCAATTTCGACCCGTTTGTGTGAAAACGGCTTGATTTGGCTTTATTTTCGAGCTAAAGGGTCGAACGACTGAAATATTATAACTTTAACAAAAGGAAAACATGTCAAATGGGTTGAGCTGGTCAAAAAGTGGCCCAAACTCAGTCAAGTGTTTCTAACAAACAAACGTATCAAGTAAAATCCCGCTCATAGCAATGTTTCTGAACTGTGTTATTAAAAATGTATTCTTTTGTAATAATATTTTGTATAATCACACTTACCATCATAATATATATAAACATGAAAAAAGGCAAAATTTGTTAGCGGATCAACAAAACTTGACCCCATCCCTATTGACCCGTCACACAAACTGCCCTTTTTGCCGTCTAAAGCAGACGCACATACAAGTATACAACTCTGTTATTAGTTGAACCTTAATCTACTTGTGTATGTAGGGATCAAAGAGCGATGCCTTTGATGATTGATCCTGGGCTATATGAGAATAAGAAGTCTGATATCTTTTGGGTGCAACCAGACAGACCTCTGCCAACAGCATTTAAATTGTTTACAGGTAAGTTTTGCTACAATCCTTTATATCATGCATTGCTGTATGATATTTCAATTAGTTTCACATTTCTTTTGTTTGCAACTGCAACTCTATAACCATCTGCCAACATCTTGCTTAAATGGTTTTGAGTTAACTGTGGTGATGTGCGTCTTAGATGAGTTAATATTGTATATTAGATCCTTAAAGTGTGACTTACTTTTGTTGGATCAAATTCATCATTCTAGGGAAAATGAAAAAGAAATAAAACCATGACATCTCGTGACAAATTTATTCAGACTTAAAAGGCAAATTGCCTTAAAGGCAACAAATTTATTTGAAAGGCTCAAAAGTTCCAAAAAAGTTCATGAAGGGTATCTTCCAAGTTAACTTGTATCTCAATTTAACAAACTGATGGTTTACACGTTGACCTGTTTAACCCGTATAATTAAACTGGTCGGGTTCAAGTTGACTTGTCGCTTGTTTAACAAAATTAACAGTTTGATCCATTTGATATAGGATAAAATAATATATTTTATTAAGTCAATCGGCCAACCCGTTTAACCCATTCATTAAAACTTGATTCCAACCTATTTACAACCCATCAAGCCATTTGACACGTTTAGACAAATGGGTTACACGGGTCATGACATGAATTTAAGTGTGTCCGGGCTAGGGTTAACGTCTTTAACACAAATAAATATATGGGTCGTATTTGGCTTCATCAATTCAACCCATCAATCTGCCAACCCGACACAATGCACCCCTAAATTACAATCGTGATGCTACACATATCTGAAGATCAATCAACTTTTCCGCTTATGGTTTTTTCTGGTACAACTGTTAAAAAGAACCAAAAAATATTATCTTTTTGCAGGATCTGCTTGGATGATTCTATCACGTTCATTTGTAGAATACTGCATATGGGGTTGGGATAATCTTCCTAGAACTCTACTCATGTACTACACAAATTTTGTCTCGTCACCTGAAGGTTACTTCCAAACGGTCATATGCAACGTTCCAGAGTTTAAGCCAACCGTGATCAACCATGATATGCACTTTATATCATGGGACAACCCACCAAAACAACATCCCCATGTCCTCAACATAAGTGACACTACCAAAATGATCAAAAGTGGGGCTGCATTTGCGCGCAAGTTTAACCAAGATACTGCTGTTTTGGACAGAATAGATAGTGAGTTACTACACCGACCCAACGGGAGCTTCACTCCGGGTGGATGGTGCAAAGATGGCCCGTCTTGTTCTGAAGTGGGGAAGCCCACACGGATTAAACCAGGCGCAGGAGCTAAGAGGCTTAGAAAACTTATAAACAAGTTAGTTCGGTCAGCTCAAAGTGGAAACCAATGTCGATAAGTTACATTCTTTATTTTTGAGATAGAAATGAGAAGTTAGTTCTGATCATATGTTATAGCAGTTTTGTTTGGAGTATACATATGTATTTGATCTGCACGCCCAACTTTGACTCGTTGGGGTTGCATTTTCGTTGGTTTGTGATATCTAGCGTTCTTACTGGCCTTGATGGGCATGATCCTGTAGTGATTATGATTGTGAATGTTGGAGTTCATGGATCTTTTGTGAAGTTGATGTGTGAATATAACAAGTCAAAATGTGTCATTTATTGAAGCCAAATTCAAGAAACTTTAATAAGCCAAGCAAACAGATTGATCACAGAGGATAGATATATCTGTTTCTTTCCAGTACTTTTTGGCAAAATGATTCAAAAAATGGTCAACCCAATATGTTTTGACTTTTCAGTAGTGTTGATATGGCTCTCTTGTGGTAGGGAGGCTGGAGAGGCTGCACATGGAGCAGGTTTTCAAGAAAGATGTTTATGGTTACAAAAAATCTGTGGTGGATCCAGGAAATTTCCTTCTGAAGTCATCCTCGAGTGCTTCTCAATTCGATGTTGAAATTTTTGGTCCGGATCAGGTCAAACATATAAATAAAATACAATAGCATTAAAACAAGCAACAAAAATATGATTTTACTAAAAAATGATACATTTCATAGTTGTTGTCTATGAGTTTTTGTTTTTGTAAACGATATAATATATTTTCAATCAAAACTTTTTTAAAGAACACTTTCTCAACGTAACAAATACGTGTTAGCAAATCTTGTATCTAGTTTCAGTTTTAAACCAAACTATTTTCTTCTTCAAGTTACTTTATTTAGAGCATTCACAACACATTCCCCATTTTTATGTGAGTAGGTGACATATATTACAATGAATGGTTGTGAGTGGTTGTCAGTGAAAGAGATAGAAATTACGTGAATTGTATCGTGTTTTCTCATATTTAGGGAAACAAGATACAACCTCTATAAATTTTTTAATATTTATAAAGGTGATTGTGAGTGGACAACAGATAAAATGTAATGATAAATGATGAAAAAATATTATTTAATTGAAAAAAAGAAAAAAAGTAGTGATTTTTAGATGAAATTTAAAAGGCAGTTATTGAATGGTAATGAGCTAATGTATAAAGAATTTGGCTTTTATTTGAATATTATGAGTAGATGGGAGAATTACATATATCCCCTATAAACTTCATCAATTACATATATACCTAACTTAAATTTTTAATTATATATATCCCCTTGTAAAACTTAGTTAATTACATATATACTCAAAATAAAAGTTTAATTACATATTTCCCCGTTCTAAAACTTATTTAATTACATATACACTCAAACTAAAAGTTTAATTACATATATTTGATTTATTAAATATAAATATTATATATTTACACATTTTATTACTTTTATTAAAAATAACTTATATAATTTGTATTTTACTCTTATTTTTATTAAACTATAAAATTATGTTTTTTATTCTTTCTTGCTTTTCGAGTTTTGATTATTTATAAATATTTCTATACTAAAGGTTTTTATGTTTTTTTTGTTTTTTTAATATTCTTTGCTAATTTTTTCCGGTACTTGTACGAGACACTTCCAGTCACATTATGCAACATAAAATTATGTGTCTGGATCATATTGCATAACGAGACTGGAAGTGTCGTGTACAGCAACCTAAAAGAATTAGCATCAAAAGGTAAAAAAATAAAATAAACATAAAAAAATGTTAGTATACAAATATTAGTAAATAACCAAAACTCGAAACGCTAGTAAAAAGGAAAAACATAATTTTATAGTTTATTAAAATAAGAGTAAAATACTAATTATATAAGTTATTTTTAATAAAATTAATCAAATTGATAAATATGTAATATTTATGTTTAATAAAGCGGATATATATAATTAAACTTTTTAGTTTCGGTATATATTTAATTAACTAAGTTTTAGAAGGGGATGTATTAAACTTTTAATTTGGGTATATATGTAATTAACTAAGTTTTACAAGGTGATATATGCAATTAAAATTTTAAGTTGGGTATATATGTAATTGATGATGTTTGTAGGGAGGAAATATGTAATTCTCCCTTAGTAGATTTAGATACAAAATAAATGTAACTAGTGTGGTTACCCGGACGCGCGTTGCGCAGATAACAAAAGTGATAATTTGAGGCTCAGATAGATACGCACACTGTCTAATTACCGCATCCGTACCATCATAGCTATTCTTTATTAACTAAGCGGAGACAAATTTATTTATTAAAAGGCTCGGAAATAACAATTCGTCGTGGCTGCAAACGTCGCGTTTACCACACCATAACAACAAACTCCTTTTGTTTCGTCATTGCCTCGTAAGTGAAGGCCAACCAAATTCCACAAGAAATGAATTCTATCATGATAATCGTAACCAATTAACTCAGTATTGTCTCAGACGAAACAAAAATTATCGTCATCGACGCCACATCAACATCGTATTTCATAAGAATAATAAGAACCAAAACAGACTCGAATGACTAAGGCTCGTCTTCACAGACACCAGAAATCATGAATAAATCAGAAAGTAAAATTGTTCCAAAAAAGGTTAAAAAACAAAATGGTAAAAAAAAACTCAAACAACCCAAGAAGCAGACGTGGAGAGAGCTGTGACGGAGCCAGAACTGGTCGACCGACATAACACCAGCGGCGACAGGCTATGACTTCAACAATCCACAACTTTGATATCTCTCTCTCTTTCTCTCTCTCTCTCTCTCTCTGTCTCTCTCTCTCTCTCTCCATCCCTCTAACTGCACATCACTGCTAAAATGGGTACTCCAAACCACAAGCGGAATGAAAACACAGTCGAAGATCAATGACAGGACCGGACACCGCCTCTGTCGCCACCATCATCATCACACAGAGAAACCCACAAAAGTCGTATAAAGGGGCACCAATGATAAATGCATGTGTGTACGGGTAGTTCTAGGGCCACCAATGAGGTGGTGATAGGCGCCGAAAAGACTACCAAACTCTATTTAGTCTCTCTAGATCCACCAAACCCCAGTCTATTGCTCACCACGTTGGGCTTCAAGCGTCGCAGAGGGAGTTGTCCGTCGACGGTGACTCTCGACAACACATGAAACACCCTAACCGATGTTAGGCAGTGCTGGTCACGAAAATTATCAAGAAGCCACCATAACCCTAGTTTGCACGAAGAAGATAAAGAGCGATACCCAAAAATGGGAGGCATAAGTCATCAAAGCACCATCGGAACAATCCTTCACCCACACACTCTCTCTCTAAAGCAAGCAAGAAAGAATATATAAAGATGAAAAAACGATTACATGATGCCTAATAAGTGAGGATAGGAGGACTAAACTATAAAACCCAACTAATCATGTGTTCAAAACATAAACACCATAATTTCAACTATTCATCCAATTGTAATTTTAACATATAGGTTAATAGGTGATTAAATTTTGTCCTTTTTTTAAACAAAACCGGGATCTTAATTTAATTATTAGTGATGTAAGATTTTTAAAAGAATCATTTTGTTTTTAGGGGCGTAAAGATTTTTCGTATTGGTCAGCTTTAAAAAAAACGATGTCAATCATGAATTGTTAATATACGCACATATTAAACAAACGGAGGGGTGAGTTGCTCAATCGAATGACCACGGATGCTGAAAATGAGAAACTGAGAGAGGGATGAGAGAGAAAAACAAATGACGTGGGTTGATGAGAAAGATAGAGACGTCCATAAGAATGTGGATAATCTTGATGTTTGCTCTCATCTAAGGGTGTAAACGAGCTAAAGACTAACTCGACTCTTTTGTTACTTTGTTATATATTACTTGTTAAATTATTTTATTTATACATATATTTGTAATTATAATTCCTATATGTAACATAACATATTTTATTTATATCTTTATCATAAATTATATATAACAATATTACTATATAATTTTATAGCTAATATGTTAAATAATTACTATAAGAACAACAGGTTCACTTAGGCTCACACCTTAATTAAGCTCCGACTCAAGCTTGCTTATTAGATGAGTTTTAGTGTAAGTTCAATTAAACTCGACCTTTTAACGAGAAGACCTCAAGCACCGCATGAGCTGTTAAACGCGTATAACTCTATCCTTTATAATAATGGTTTTGTCCTTATGTAAGAACACCAATGATGATACAAAATGAGACCACCCACAACGAAAAAGAAAAACTTAAGTATATATATCATGTATGTCAGCAACCAGGGATGAGATCAGTACCATACCGATACCGTACCAAAAAATACTAATATGAAAAATAGGTAAAAATGTGAACCAAATACCATAATTTTGTCAGTTTGGTACCGATCGGTACCGGTATTATTGAAAATACCGAAATCGAAGGCACCGAATACCAAAACCCTAAAAAAAATGAATATTGGTACCGATTATGTTCAGTTAGTACAGGTATGGTATAGGTGCGGCACCGGTATTCAGTAAAATTTGCTCATCCCTATCAGCAATCACAACTCAATAATTAAAGTAGACTAAATTTTGATTGGGTATATTTTTTGAAAACTATTTAGAAAAATTTGCTCATCCTTATCAGCGATCACAACCCTATCAGCGGTACCGATTATGTTCAGTTGGTACCGGTTTGATTTTTCTTCAATAAGTTCCACTTGTTAATTTAGAAAACTATTTTATTATTGTGAATATTTTTTTCTTAATGCCTCGGTATAATATATGTTGATAATCAAAGTTGTATTAAAAAGTAGAATACAAGAGAGTGGTGAGGATTTTATCATTTTTCTAAGAGTTAAATGTTTTTTGGTCTCTGGTTTTGTCTGGTTTTTGCGTTTACGGTACCTGTGTTTTTTTTTTGCGGTTACAGTACTTGTATTTTAAAAAAATTGCTAAAACGGTCATTCTGTCTAATTACCAACTTGACGACGTTAACTTGCAGGGGTATTTCCGTCTTTTTACGTTCTTGTCTTTTAAAAACCCTTGTTTACTAAAACAAAAGATCATAGTCGAAGTGTAGGGCTACTTCAATCGAAATGTGCGACCCTCCATCTGCCGAGAAGAACTCGCTTCGGTCGGCCGGCGATTAAAGCAGCACCGCAGCAGCTATGGAGTTCCGGTGGGAACTTTGTGGTTCACATCCACATGATGATTTTGATCCTTTTGAGATGTACTGTAAGTGTTTGTGTTTGTCATTTTCCTTCTTTCATGTAGAAATTAAACTACTTTTTGTGTTGATATATATTTTTTTGTTTGTCACAGCACAAGGCCCGACATGGTTTAGCATAAAAATGTACTATGGAGGTCATTTTGTTGATTTGCCTAGAAAGAGCTATGTTAATGGTAAAATTAACTACATTGATTCGATAGACGCAGATGAGTTCTCCATATTTACATTAGGCCAGATGTATAGAACTTTAGGTTATCCGGATGATCAAGTTGTTTACTATCATTATAGGATTCCCAGATTTGACTTGGCTTTTGGTCTTCGACCTCCATTGTCTGAAAGAGATATTTCTGAAATGTGTCGATTTGTGGATCATTGTAAAGTAATGGAGGTATACATTGAGATTGAACAAGAAGTAGTTGATGACGAGGGGGGACCTGAACAATATTTACTTGACAATGATAGAGGGTATGGAATAGGAGATGAAGCAGGTGATGAAATAGATGTTGAAACAGGTGAAGAACCTGTTGATGAAAGAGGTGATGATGAGGGAGGGCTTGAAGATAGTGGTTCAGATATGGATGACTCTACTTTCGAATAGATAAAGATGAAGATAACATTGTTGAAAATATGGAAGTTAACATGGCTGAATATAGATCAATTGTAGATGATGAATCAGGTGACGAGGAGAGTGAAGAAAAGAAAAGAAAGAAATCAAAAGAAGAAAGAAATCATCTAACTGTCCCTTTAAACTCACACCTCCAAATGTTCATACACAACGTG
Source organism: Flaveria brownii (assembly GCA_018326445.1). NCBI lineage: Eukaryota > Viridiplantae > Streptophyta > Magnoliopsida > Asterales > Asteraceae > Flaveria > Flaveria brownii. The sequence continues at coordinate 10,647 of BJCN01277097.1, forward strand.
GTAGACCTCAAAAGAAAAAAAAGAAATCAAAAGAAGAGCTATTACATGACATAGAGAAGGATGGGAAAATTACTCAGAAAGGTCATCGTAAATCTTGTAAGAAATGCAAGCAAAGTGCTCATAACTCTCGGGGTTGTTCAAACAATGGTGCATAAGATTCACAAAATGCTTCACAAGGTGCTCCGCAGGCTTCACAAACTGGGTGACTTCAATTAGGTGGATGTTAATGTCTTTTGAACAATATAGTCGGTGAATGTTTATTTTGGTGTATGTTGGTCACTTTAATTATGCTACTATGAATAGTTGTCTTATTTTAAATGGTGACTATGTATTTTATTTGACTATGATGGTGACTTTTATGTGTGACTTTGGTTATAAGTAATTGAAGTTGGCATAATTTGTGTCAAATTTGGTGACTTTGCTTATAAGTAGTTGAATATGACATCAAATGGGTCAATTTGGGTGAGTTTGGTCATAACTTGTTCAATATGACATCAAATGGGTCAATTTGGGTGAGTGTAACTAGTTCAATATGACATCAAATGGGTCAATTTAGGTGACTTTGGTCATAACTAGTTCAATATGACATCAAATGGGTCAATTTGGGTGAGTTTGGTCATAACTAATGCAATTTGACATCAAATGGGTCAATTTGGATGACTTTTGGTTATAACTACTTCAACTTAACTCCATTTGGTTATTACTTGTTATTTGGGTACCAATTGGTTATTACTTGTTTTATTTGCTCACAAATGTGTCAAATGATAATTACATGTTAACTATGAAGGCAAATGGGTCAAAATTGTTCCACACTTTAACAATAACATTAAACTTTTTCACTCGCACATTAAAAGTCAAACAACCAATACATCATCACCTAATCAGGAATACATAAACCAAAACTACCTCATAGCACACAATCTACGTCAAATCACATAATCTACCTCAAATCTACATCATTTGGTATAATAAAAAAACACCCAACTCAAAACCAAAGCAAATTTAAGATATTTGTTTTCATTTCTTAATCTTTTAGCAACTGCTTCATGCCTGTTCAACGACTGTAACAATCCCGAAATGATACGGGTTTCTCTTCGACACATGGTAGGATCTGTCACACCCTCAAAATC
>BJCN01277268.1:0-10438 GCA_018326445.1 Flaveria brownii
AATATTTATTAATATACTGATTTTGTGCCACAAGATTTCATATATAATCGTTACCAAACGGTTACACATTTATTCTATTGCGGGGCTCTTGCATCTATCCTTGTACATAAGAGTAACACGCTACTCATGCTACTTGTTAATTTTTGAACCTTTCATTTTGGGAATTTTCTACATGTGTGGTCGATGTGAATTTTTTCTAATATATAAAAACCACGGCTTGTAGGTTTACACCCTACTTTAGGGGCAATAAAGAAGTCACCTTTTTCTGGTAATTGCAGGATCACATGCCCATAGTAGGTCCACGTTAGAAGTTCCAATTTTCTGGTTTATACATGGGGAACCATTGTTAGTGGACAAACATTATCAGGCAAAGGCGCTTTCTGATATGGTTATTGTTGTCCAATCTGACTCTTCATCATGGGAAAGCCACCTACAATGCAACGGGCAATCTTTGTTGTTGAACTTGAGGTGGATTTCTTATTTACTTTGCAACCTATAAGTTTTTTTCTCACTATTTGATTACTAATCATTTTGAATATATTCATCACTTGCCTCATCTGATATCTATGCTATGTTCAGGAGGCCAATAAAAGCTGCATTGGCTGCTGTTTCCGAACACATTGCTGGGTTGCTTCCGCTTCATCTTGTTTATAGTCAAGCTCATGAAACTGCAATTGAGGTATTCATTTCATTCATTTTTAAACTAGTTTAAGTTTTGAAATCCTTAAGTGTGAAACCAAGTAGGCGAGTTACCTATTCTGAAGCGACTTTATATTTTTTTTACGTACCAACACAAACCTAAGTAGTTTACTCTTTAGAACATGAATTTATGTGATCAAACATATATGTATGGTTGTTACATGTCAGGACTGGGTATGGTCGGTGGGATGTAACCCATTATCCGTCACTTCACAAGGGTGGCATATCTCACAATTTCTATCGGATACAATTGCACGTAGCTATATGCTAACAACACTCGAGGAATCTATACAGCAAGTTAACTCAGCAATTCATCGTTTAGTGATGGAACGTACATGTATCCTTCCTTTCTGCTGATAGTTGTGCATGATACATCTTTAATTGGTAAAATAATCTAAAGAAAAACCTTCTCTTGACCTTTACATATGAAATAAGCTGAACTTGATCTTTAATGACACTTCTAATGAGTATAGCTGTTTCATTATTTCATTCCTTATATTGTTTACTTGTAATTTCAATTATCATTTGGTAATAAACTTCGGCAAAAGGGACGTTTTGTGCTACTTAACAAATGCCAGCTGTACAAAGTTTTAAGGCCTTCCAGGCGCATGAGCGACACTTGGTGGACAAATATAACTATGTTGTTAACCGGTGGAAAAGAGTAAGTTCAACTATGCCTTTTTTCTTGCACAACAATTAACATGATACACTTAAACACTCAACATTACAATTTTTTGTGTGTTATTTTTCAGATTTCAACAATCGCTGGAGAACTACGGTTTGTGGATGCATTGAGACTTCTAACTAGTCTGGAAGACGCTTCCAACGGGTTAGTCTTTAAGACATTGAAGAATATCTTTTTTCAACTGAGCCCATTTTGATCAAAACCAGTTTTGACACATCAGCCAACCCAACATATTGTCGGTACTATTGTCATGGAAATGGGACCAATAGATTAAAATATAAGCAGTATTTGAATTTTGAATACAATTTCATAGTTTATCTGTTGGTTCTCTTCAGAACCATTTACCTTCTAATATCATGTTGATTTCTTCTTATATTTTGTAGGTTTGTAGAGTATGTGAACACTACGGTATCAAGCATGCACCAGATCCACTGCACCAAGCAGAGAAAAGTTAAGGTTGAGTTCGACTTGACCACCATTCCCGCATTCTTGGTTGTCTTGTTTGTACTCTGGTTCGTGTTAAAGCCAAGACGACCCAAGGCTAAGATTAACTGAGGTTTTAGGTTACAGTGGTGCATCGACGTGTTATTCTCGTATGAATGATATGCAATTCAACAGAAATAGGTTCAGACCATACTAGAATGTAATCTTGTTGCCGATTTTAATAGAAGGGAATTTTGTTACTTGTTATTTTTATAGTTTCCCCATAATTTATACCATTAAATAAGGTTCTAAAAACTTTTGTTGTTCGTCTGGTTTTGTGTACATTGCATTCAGTTATAATTTATTATAACAATATTTCCTGAGAAAACATATGCATTTTGCTACAGAAGCTTTGTTCGAATAAGAATTTATTTATATAGAGAACTGTAAATATCATACATAAGACGCTTATGTAATCATATAATCAGCTCTCTTTGTTCCTTTCATAATATTTGACCCACACCACACAAGCACAAACAAATACAGACATAAAAGACACTATATAAAACCTGTGTACTTAAGAAGTACCAGTGATGATAATCCAAGATGTTCATTGTACGTGAACGGGCAAGTCTACAGTGTCTGTTAACTCCTTCCCTTTGGTCTCAAATGGAAGAATCACAACACTTAGAGCTGACAGGAGTATTGTAACCTCAAACAGAATCACCGGAAGCGTTTGGTGGCAGCCGCTACCCATCCCAACCGCGATCAGTGGGCATACCATACCCCCGACTCTGCCGATTGCCGTTGCTATTCCAACTCCCGTTGTCCTTAAGTTTGTAGGATATACCTGCCCTCATCAAATGCCAATTATCATAGGATACATCAAATTGAAAATTTAGGATCGTGATCGGATCAAGGTAGTATTTAACGTGGGACATACCTCGGGAGCATAGATACAGACAACAATAAAACTTGCTGAAACGAACATACGAGCTCCAAACAGAAAGCATGTGGTCAACACTTCATTCTGATGGACGACTAATGGCAGTAAAAGAAGGAACCCTGAAACTAACATGATTTCCATGGAGATCTTACGGCCCACTCGGTCCAGTATAAAAGCTGCTAAACCGAGCCCGGGAAGCTCTGCAAAACACACCACATTATTAAAACAAACTCCGGTAACACTTTATACAAGAAAACTTGGATCCAGGGTACCTGCCAAGCTAGTGATGAATACATTTACATACAGGCTCGGATCCTTAATATCATCCGAGTGTAAAGTGGGTGAGTCGCATTCACTGGGTGCAATGCTTAATTGTGAAGTCAACAATATAATGCCATAATATGAAAATGTGTTGGCAAAGTACAAGAACCATAAGAGAAGAGTCGTTCTGATCAACTTTGGTGATAAAAGCATGAGTACGGATGCTGAGTTTCTTTCAGGACTGCTGGTTTCACTTCTCATCGGAGAGAGTAACGCTGTACTTTCTGATGACTCGTTCTCGTTGGTTATAATCTTTGTATGGTCAGAAAAAAGCACGCCATCCGGGAGTTCCTTCTTATTGAGTGCAGCTCCATGCTCAAGAATTTGTCGGACCTCGGCTAATCTTCCTTGTGTAAAAAGGTATCTTAGAGACTCTGGCACAAGACCATAAAACACTAGTGCCATAAAAGATGGAATTGCAGATAGTCCAAGTAGCAACCTCCAACCATATGTAGGCATAATCCACTGCAATAGAATCAAATTATAAACTAGGAAAACCCTCAGGGCGCTAATGTATATGGTGACCCGTTAGAGATAAAAGATAACCCGAATCAGATGGGTTGAAACTTTATTTAGTTGAAGGCGTTTACCCATGCAAGTGCAGCTTCTATTATTGTTCCAATGGTCCAAAAAGTTGAAAAAACAACCATCCAAGCCCCTCGGTTTGGAAGAGGAACAAACTCTAGAAACCATGATGTAAACACATGTCCGCACCCTATACCGACACCAACCAAGCAGCGAAGAACCAACAATAATATATAGTTTGGCGCGAAAGAACTCAAAACCCCAGCTACAATTGTTATTATAGCTGAACCAAGAAACCCCTTCCTGAAATGCCACAACAAAAGGACACCAGAAGAGGTCAAGTACTATAATATTGATGATCAAAGTGTATGAGTAACACCTGACCTAATCACATCAACCAATACCATCTGTTTTTCCTATAATAAGCTAACAATTTTGTTTTTGCTTGCTTGAGTGGAAATTTACCAGTATTTTCTGTTTCACACATAATTAGCTAACAAATTTGTTTTTTCTTGTCCCGAGTAAAAACTTCCCAGAAGATCACCCATCCCTAGATTATTCCCACCTAACCCTACCCAAACACACTAGACCTTGAGTTCTCCTCACATCCACATCTTATCCACATCAACGCGCCCTAAACGATAACGTTTTATATGACCCAACATCTCTCCTGTCGAGAAAACTATGGGATTCACCTAAGACGTGACAGCATGATCAAACTTTAAACACCAAATATGTGCTAGTAAATATATAACATGTGAATAGGATTTCATACAAACAGTTGACTCATCTCACAAGAGGGCGGACCTTGGCGCAGTGGTAAAAGCTGTTCCTAAGGGACCGAAGGTCTCAGGTTCGATCCGTGGAAACGGCCTCCCCACAAAAATGTGGGGGAAAGACCGCGTACATCTTCCCTTAAATGGGACGGACCCTCCCTGGACCCTGCGAAAACGCGGGAGCTCTTTGCAGCACCAGGTACGCCCTTTTTTAGTTGACTCATCTCACAGAAACAACCATAAAAGTCACAAACATGAACATACAACACAAGTAAACAACAATCAATGCAAAAACATAAAAAAAAAATATTGATCTATCAACAAAGCAACTTACTTTCTTCCATAAGTATCAGACACAACCCCCCAAGAATAAGCTCCAACAAGCATTCCAGCAAACGCCACAGTCGAAATCAAGCTTTCTTCACTTGAAGAAAGCCCCCATTCGGGCCGGATCGCAGGCCCGACAAACGACAGAAGCATCATCTCCATCGCCTCTGCTACCCAACCCAACCCAGCATATGCAAGCACAATAACTTGAAATCTCCCAAACCCAATTGCACACAGAGCTTCATCCACTGTATACCCAAACCCCTCATCTCCCATCTGATCAACAACCACACAATCAATAATCTTGAGAAATCAATCGGAAAACAAACTGGAAACTTGAATCGATCAACGGATAAATGGATCGATCGATTGTTCGATGGATCGATTAGTGATGGATTGATTGATTACCTTTGTGTTGGAATTTGGTTTCTTGACATAGAAATCTCGAAGGATCGATTGAAGTAGGGTTTTGTGGATTATATATATGAATGAGTGTTGATGTGGTTGAAATCATCAAGTTATATCGTTGAATCAATTTTCACGGAACAGATTACGTAACGAACTTTACCAACGCACGTTTATTGGTCTTTAATTTATTATTATTATTTTCGAATATTTGTGGTTGTACCAAGTGTCCAACAACTATTTGTTATGATTATTTTATTTTCATGGAAAGAGTGCTTTTAAAGAATGTGTAGCTTAATAATTGTGTTACGAGTTTTAACTTTTTTTTAACGGTAACGGGTCGCCCCTGCTTTTACTTTAATAGTGTCTATTTAGGGGTGTCAATCGTGTTAGGTTGGCGGTGCGGAATGTCAAACCAAACCTGATACAATCTTTTTATTCAGGTCAAAAAATTTAACTTAAACTGAACCTATATAAAATCTTGTAACCTGAACCTAAACCGTTTAACTCATTTTTCTAAAGATATCAAAATAATCAATGGTAATTTTATATTAAATTTTTATTTTTAATTGTATTTACAATGAGATGTCAGATGTTTTATGGTTTTCAAGGTTTAATATATGTTTTTGGCAATATACATATTAAAAAAGAACCTTTCAAAACTTAAGTCGCAAAATTAATTTCTAAATTATAAACGGCCTAAAATAATTTATTAATGTAAAATTTAAAGCACATATGATAAATTTCAAAGCATATATTATTAAAAAAGGTTAACAGGTCAACCCGAGTCCGACCTATTTTTTAAACGGGTCAACTTGAACATGGCATGTTTTTTAAACGGGTTGTATTTTCCAACCCAAACATGTTTTTCTTCCTGTTGGGTTCGGGTTTGTATTAGGAACTATCACCCCTGGACCTACGCATCTGTTTTTCGGCCTGGAACGCACCCAAACCCTCATAAGGGGAAACTCATAACCGAAAAACCTTTGACTCAACACAAAGCATTTTTGCTCTAAACCAGACTCAAACCTAATATCCCGCATTTTTAATTTGATAAAATGATACTATACTGATGTGGCGTGTAGGCGTACATGTTTTAGAGACTTATCAACAATTTATTTACATTAATGCATTCGTAATTCCATTTGAAACTTTTGCTCTCGTATGTTTAGAAATGGTGTTTTCCGTGTCTCGCTTGTAGTCCCTTTTAATCACATATGGTATATATGAGTCGTAACGCGAATGTTTATTAGCTATAAACATGTGGAAGCGTTGGAGATCTACTATTTAAACCGGTATTTATTTGGATCTTATATACGTAGAGTCGTAAAGATAGATCTTGATGCATACTTGGAGGTTTGTAAGAGATCCGAGGTATACGACATCCAAAATGAAAGTAACTAAAATGACATCAAAAGTCTTTTCTGATCACAAGATCAATCAATGTTTAAAACAACTACTCATGTGAGTGATAGTAAAGTTATAACCTATCGCGCATTTGTAGACATGTTTTACTCATAAATGGTTGGCGGTTAAAGGTCGTTGGTGTGACAGAAATATAAGTCAGTTGTTCTATATGTCACACTATAGTTTTAGAAAATGTTGTTTATGATCCAAATATTCCTATAATATTTGCTAATATTGGTTGAAGATGAATACTATATATAACACACTATTTCTTACACAAAGTTGTCGTAGTTTTTAGTTTTGTGTGGTTGAGAATTTATTAGAAGGGTCATATCTTCTGACTCTCGCTAGTGATTTACTGGTTGAATCGTTGAAATGACATGAGTTGTAGATGTTAGTACGGGGTCTGTTATTTTATGATATATTTAGTTGATTATACATATAAGTATCACAATATGGGAAGAATGAGAAATACAATACGTTACGGTGATACAATATTGGAGGATATACAAAATATTAAGTATCACATTACACATTCTTTCCATCATAAGTTAATTTTACATTTTCATATCATAGTTACACCCAACTTTTAAATGCATTCTAAGCATACGCTAACGACATTTATGTTGAATATATTGTTAAAACCAAACAAATGTGAGGTTAACTAGATCTATATCTAGTCTTGCCTAACACGTAAAGATAAAATACGAAGCAATAGAGTAGCGAGCTTGGTTTTTTCTTTGATCGGTGGTTAGGAACCATGTAGTTCTAGGACCTCGAAGAAATCTGAGTTGGGAAGATCAGATCAAAAAGGTGATCGAAAAAAAGAAAAGAGAATTTTGTTGCTAATTCGTGGGGAGAAAAAGCACAAAAACTGATGGATTTGATGGTAATTAATTTTTGTGTTTTTTTCAAGTGTTTGAACGTATTCTAGACGTGTAAAAAGGACTTGAAGACGACTAATCATAAGGGATGCGTTTTTGTGATCGTTGCATTGAGGGTCTTGTTGCGAGGTGAAAGCAAGAAACCAAAATTTAAGGTTGAAGAATTACGAGTGTTACGCGGTATCAAAATCTAAATGGAACAAATCAAGATTAAATGGGAGAATAAAAGTATAATTTTGATTTAAATAAAAAGATAAATACTAGTATTTGTTTATTAATATTTTGATTGAGTTTGTATTAAACTAAATTTAAGCTGGTCAATATATGAAGGTAAAGTCACCAAATTTATATGGACAATTAATCAATGAAAATAAGATATATATGGCGTATCCTTTTAATATCATTTGACTAAACCCATAAAAGACACCTTATGACTTTTTAAAACATAGGTTATGGGTGGTTTTGTCACAGTGAGTCTTTAGGTGGTAAGTTTTCTCTGAAATGATAGGCGGAGCGGGTGACCGAGACTGTCTGTAGGTGTGGGTGGCCTTTAACCAATAGGCTTACCCAGATAACCGGGTTTATAGTATTCGCCGATCATTCAAAAAGAAGAAAGAATTGAACACACGAATTAAGGACCGCCATATCATTTCATTAAATTATCATTTTAATGGCGAATCTTCTAAAAGACAAATCACTACGTAAAGAGATCATATACCAGTCATGAGCGAGAACAAGAGAGTAATCAAAATTTTAATATCATTTAATTATCATTTTAACAATAATACGATTTCTTACAAAACTCAAAAGAAATACCATAGATTTCGGTTATCAAATTGTCTTTGTTCTCCTACCATTCGTAGAATATTATTTGCTTTAAATTTAAATAAATTAAGCAACATTTTTGGTCTATATATAATATAGTTTTGTTTTTATATGCTCATATACCGTAACGATAGTCAACACACCCATGAAGAGCTTATTTTTCTTGTTCTTTTGCCTTGTTATCACAACAAATGCATCTCCAATTACAAACACTTCAATATCATCTCCTATAGCTAACACAACAAAAAAGATTTGTGGGTTCAGTTATTGGACTGTTTTTATCTACAACGGTATCAATGATCATATCACTGTTCATGTCCAATCACGTGACGATGATCTTGGAAATCATACACTCGCATTAAACGATAATGAAAATTGGAGCTTTTGCGAGGCTATCACGCTCAAGACACTATTTTATGCACATTTCTATTGGAATTCAAAACGTGTTCTTTTTGATGTTTTTGATGAACATACAGTTAAGAGATACTGTACACAATGGAAATTTCGCAAACCCCGAAGATGTTTTTGGTTGGTTAGAGAAGACGGATTTTATTTAGGGGAACGGCTTAACCCGTTTCCAGATGGATGGACCAAATTACATGATTGGTAATGTAATTTATGTTTTTAAATAAATAACTGTTGAATTTGAAACAAATATTTTGTTATCGGAAGTAATTGATGCATTAATTATTCTAAAAGATTCTTTTCTTTTCTTTTATTTTTTAAACGAAATTTATGTCAAGAACATTCTGACACTATGTTCGTCGGAGAACTGTATTGGTGATGGTGCAATTTTATCGTAGTGCACTAGTACTTTACGATATCCTAATTCATACTTAGTTCTTTTCAATTTAACAACTTAATTTTAATCTAAGATTTAATCGTAATAAATTGGTAAATGGGGCTGATTCTAATATATATTGCATGTATTTTCTTTACCTTAACAACGTTTACTTTACACCAATAATCCTTAGCACAACTGGTTAAGGTTAGGTACCCATAACATATAAATAAAGGGAAGGTCATTGGTTCAAGTCTCACTCTAAGCAAAAAATGCTTAGAGTTTAGCTAGAAGGTTTTCTCAGCAATGAGTTTCCTACTAAGAGGGGTGGGGTGCGGTCCCCGATGAAAAACGGATATATAAGCCCGATTAAGATAACACTTATCATCCGAATTAAGGTCGTATATTTATCGTTGAAAAAACAAAAACGTTTTCCTATAAAAGACTGGTAATAAGTGAAGCTTTCAGTACAAGCATGTGATGCATTGATAATTTTAACACACGTGTTTACAACACTTGTTGCTTTCTTATTAGCCCAACTATCCCTTCATCGAAATAATAAATGTATTTTTCTCATAATAAAAGCACCTCCACAAGTAAATTTAATATTTTGGGTTTTTGAATATAATAATATCTTTTCCCTGTACTATGTTTTCCTATTATTTTAATGTATACTTTTAATGTTTAATTTTGGTTCTGCTGGGGACATCGTAAGGGTTTTTGGGGAGAAACCGGATCAAAGTGTCACGGTTTGGCCAAACCGTGACACTTTGATCCGGTTTCTCCTCAAAGTGTCACGGTTTGGCCAAACCGTGACCTTTTGAGATATTTTTTTGAATCAAAAGGTCACGGTTTGGCCAAAAGGTCACGGTTTGAGATATTTTTAAGATTTTTTTTAGTAGTGAAATAAATTAAATGGTATTTCTTGAGAATTGAAATACATTAAAAAATTATTTCTTGAAAGCTAAAATATATTAATTCATATTTTTTGAGAATTGAAATACATTAAAGTTACTTCTTGAATAAAAGAAAAAAAATTTAAATAAAATAAAATTTAAATCCTATAAAAATATTAGAAGTTACAAATTGAATAAAATATCTTACATTTATATTATTAAAAAATTAAAAAATTAAATATTATACCCAATGTGATAAAACAAAAATAAAATACATTAAAAGTTATTTCTTAAAAACTAAAATACATTAATTCATATTTCTTGAAAATTGAAATACATTAAAAATTACTTCTTGAAAGCTAAAATACATTAATTCATATTTCTTGAAAATTAAAATACACTAAAAGTTACTTCTTTAAAGCTAAAATACATCTATATCTATATATAATACTAAAAGAATAACTTAGGGGGACACATGACGTATTTATAGACCCCTTAAGTTTATTTTTCCCGCCTCTCTCTCCTCTTAAATAATTAC
>BJCN01277371.1:5929-18579 GCA_018326445.1 Flaveria brownii
AAAGTAAACTTCTTTATAAACTAAAAATAATTAAAATTAGGAGTTATAATAAGAAACTTTTAAAAATGATGTTTTTAATACGGTTTGTTTGAAAAAAATAGATAATTTTTTTGGAAATAAAAATTAAAATTATTACTTATAATTATTACTCATATGTAATTTTAATCATATCTTATTTTAAAATATCATTTTATACTTCATAAACTTTTATCATAATTAATATTTTATTTTTTAACTCGTGTAATACATGGGTTTACTAAAGTTATTATTATATAAATAACAATCAACAACTAATCAATTTAATTTTTCAAACCGTGTAATACATTTAGTTTTATTTATGTTTTTGTGTTATTTTAATAATTAACTCTTTACTTTTCGTGTAATACACGGGTAACTAAAGCTAGTAATAGCATACGAGTGTTTAGTAGCACACCTATAAAAAAATTTGAACCGTAAAAAGACTATTATATACTAGATTGGTTAAAGAACCTAAATTGGTTGAAAAACCCTAACCAATCTGATCAACAATTACAATAATATTACAAGAATAAGAATCGATTTTTCATCCGATCGAACCAATTCATATTAACCTTGTTATACCACATATACAAGAATAAACAATATAATCAAAGAGAGATCGTATGTTAGACATCACCTGCTTTAAATATGGAGTCGCTTCTGTAATTCCAAATAACCTAATTAATATGCAACCATCAGAATTTGTTCTTCTTCTTCTTCGACCATGCAAGAGAATCTAATCACAAACAAAGAGTGGCCAGAGACCTCAAACCGGGCAAAGACACCTCGATCCAAGCCCAATCAAATCCCAAATTACCGAGGCAAATAACACTCCCCAAAAATGTGATCCACTGATTCTACTTTAAATGTACATGAAGCATACAAAATACTTGGAATGTCGACACCTTCGACCAAATATAGTTTGATTCACCAAGTTTAATTGGCATTGGCCTAGATTCATCAACTCCATGGTAATACAAATAACAGATGGATCAACAATACAAGTAATTACAAGATAAAAATGTCAATATCAACATATTGTTAATCATACAAGGATTATCAGCAAGCTAAGATGAATTTGTTTGATTGGAGGCTTAAAAGTCTATATAGTTTCTTTTTGTTCATCTTTTGATTAAAAAAAAGGGAGAAGGCTTAAAAAGTCCTTCAGACCTCTATTGTTGATTTACGATAGATCTCCGATGGATGCTTTAAAACTTAAATGTTCTTTTTTTTTTCTTTTTTTTTTCTTTTTTTTGTTGATAAGTTACATTCTTTAGTAATTCAGTAATCTATTAGTGGTCACCAACAGATCCAACTACTTTTTATGATTATCATTGTTCTTTTAAATTTTTGTACTATCCATTAGTGATCACCTAATGTTTTTTTATTTGTTTTTATATTTTTTTTTTAAACCGTCGATCCTATCAATATGTTTTCTAGCTCTGGATCTTCGGTATTTAAAACGGAGAACGAGAGGAATTGCCGTTCAGAAAAAAATGAAAAAAAGATAAAGAATGAGAGGAATTCATCCATCTTCTCACAGATGACATATGTACTAGTAACCACACAAAAAACTCTATCTCGTTCAATTTTTTATTATTTTATTTCTTATTAAATTATATTAGTTTTTAATGTTAATTCATTACATAAATCCTCTCACTCATAATCACAACTAAATCTTCCTAATGTAATAAAAATCTAATTAGGGGTGACATGTGGCAAAATCATATTTTTTCTCATCAAGATTTTTTTTCTCTCTACTATCAAATAACTACATTAATTATTAATAATATTATTTAATTTATCTTTAGATTAAATTTATTTTTTAAATAAATTAAATATTATTTAATTTTTCTTTAGACTAAATACAGTTTTTTTTAATAATTTAAGAAAGAAATCATTTTATAAATGCTATTTTTAAATAAATAATTTTTTATAAATAGAATTTTTTTTAAAATATCAAACTCTTTTAAAAATAAAAAAATATTTTAAATTTTTTTAAATTAAAATTTTTATAAACCTTAAATAATTAAAATTAAAAATTATAGTAAAGAATTTTTTTATAATAATTTTTTTAAAACGGTTTGTTTTGGAAAAAAGTCTTTAATTTATTTTTTGAAAAGAATAAAAATAAGTTTAAAAGGTTGACATCATTATTTTATTACTTATAGCTTTTACTCATATAATATTTTAGTCATATCTTATTTTAAAATATTATTTTATAATTAATAAAATTTATATGATAAAAATCCTTTTGATAAAGTTATATAATATTAATTTATACCGTAAAAAATGTGTATAGTAACTTAGTATCCATACTAACCAAACTTTTCTCCTTTTGATATCATCAAATAGGTGGATCAAAAGATTTAACACGTCAAGAAGACAAGGTTATATGCTTGGCCTTATAACCAAAAACAAAAATGCCGTTACAAAAAAAAAAAGAAACAAAAAGCTAAAAAGAAAAAACCAAAAGAATCGTAAAGACGTTTCAAGTGGGAAAAAACTAGATTATTTTTTTTCTTTTTTTGAATTATGTCATACGTACTGATACATATGGGGTGTGTGGGGTATTAAATTTTTTTTAATAACGCAGGTTATAAATTTAAAATGGAAATTTATCATTAAACCATAAGATATGTTAACGTTATAGTTATATTTATATCCTTCAAAACATTTTTATTCAATGTCCACATGAAAATTTACAGTATAACTTTTTTTTGGTAAAATATTGTCACGTTTATTTTTACACCAAATGTTTCTGTAAAATTTTAAGTTTAGCTACATGCCAAAGAATAAATCATTGTTAGTATTATAATTTTACTTACAAGTGTGTATTTAATAACATCAATATTTGACAATGGATGAATAAATAATTAATACCTTTAAAAAGGCAAAAGAAAATGACCATTTTGATTCTTAAAGCAATCTTTTTAACCTTCAAATACCACCTAATTAGATTGAATTTGTAAACATTAATTAAACTCAAGTCATAATTATGAGAGACAGACATAAGAATGATATTCACTAATGTCATTACGAGCAAAACAGCTATTCAAACTACAGATAAAAAATAATGTTAACACATCTTTAATTTTATAATTCTATTGGTGTTTTCATTTCCAAATCTATCTTTGAGAGAATACATCAAACTATTTGAGTTGTACACGTTTAAACCATCACAAATAAAATTATTGTGAGTCGGTTTTTGGGGCAAGATTTTTGAGAAGCCGTTTTTCACCATCTGTAGAACCATATTTTTGTGGGTGACGTTTCTCTTTATGAACTAAAAAAACTAAAGCGAGCCGAAGCCATCTCATTTTTTAGTTATATATATAAAGAGACTGAGGTATCTATTTAAAAATTAAAAACGTAGTGATACTTTGAAAATGTTTTTTGGTTTTATTTGTGCTCTATCAAGTAAGTTTTAATTTTCAGTTTCTATTAATAAAGAATAGTTGTTTCTCTAATGTATAGTAGGTGAAGTAGGTGCGTTTCTAAATGTTTTTGGTCTTGTCATTGTTAATAGTTTTAACCTTACATTGTAGTCTATAAATGCATCATATCTACATGTTCCAAATCACTTTCCCCCTTAAAAACATGGATCCCTCTTGTGATCAACGTACAAACGTTCTTCTAGTCACTCTTTCCGCTCAAGGTCACATAAACCCGATCCTACGACTCGGCAAACGCCTCGTTTCCAAAGGGCTTGATGTCACCCTCGCGATCACCCACTACGCCCTCAAAACTGTCTCGTCACCCCCAAACTCCATAAACAACATCCGCCTCGAGTTCTTCTCTGATGGTCTACCCATCGACTACAACCGAAAAGCCAATATCGACCACTACATCGACACGCTAACCGAGTGTGGACCCGTTAACCTATTAACCCTAATCCGATCCAATACACGTAAATACGCGTGCATCATCAACACACCTTTTATACCATGGGTAGCCGATGTCGCAGCCGAGGTCGGCGTCCCTAACGCCATGCTATGGGTCCAACCATGCACCTTGTTCCAAATATATCATCGTTACTACAATCGTCTCGACGATTTCCCTACGAAAACCGATCCGAATAAGCGCGTTAACCTGCCCGGACTGCCCGTTTTCACCACGGATGACTTGCCATCCTTTGTTCTTCCAACCAACACACTCCGTAGCTTTGATAGAACACTAAACAAAGTGTTCACCAACATGCATAACGTCAAGTGGGTGCTCGGGAACACGTTCATGGAGCTCGAGAACGACGTGATCATGTCGCTGAATAATGATGGGTTTGCGTATCGTCCCGTTGGACCGCTTTTGGGCGACGAAGAAGACGTCGGTTTCGATCTATTCAAATCAAAAGACGAGAGTACTAATTGTATCCAATGGCTAAACAAACAAAAACCCTCATCCGTAGTTTACATCTCATTCGGAACTCTTTTATACACGTCCGTAGAAGAAATAACTAGCATTGCGGATGGTCTAAAAACCACAAAACGTCCGTTTTTGTGGGTAATACGGACACAGGAGAATGAAAAACAATTAGAGTTACCAGAGGAAATTAAACAACAAGGGTTGATAGTGAATTGGTGCCCACAAACGGCGGTGTTATCGCATCCGTCGGTTGGGTGTTTCGTGAGTCACTGTGGTTGGAACTCGCTCCTCGAGAGCATTGTCGCGGGCGTACCGGTGATCGCGTGTCCGCGGTGGACGGATCAGCCGACGAACGCAAAGCTTGTGACGGACGTTTGGGGCGTTGGTGTGAGGTTGAAGGTGGGTGAAGATGGTGGTGTTCGTGGGGACGAGGTGATGAGGTGTGTGGAGGAGGTGATGAGTGGCCGGAGATCGGAGGAGTTCAGGCGGAATGCGGCGGAGCTGAAGACGGCGGCGCGTGAGGCGGTGAGGGACGGTGGGTCGTCGGACGAGAATATTCGGATGTTTGTGGATGAAGTCAAAGTGATTTCTAATCGATCATCATGTTTGGAATGAAAATTGAAAAGGATGTTATTATACAAAAAAAGAATTTATGTGCACTAAGATCATTAATTATATATTTTGTTAAGTTAAAAAATTAATTACGTATTTTTCTTATTCTAATATATATTATATATTTATGTATTTAATTAAGATTAACTTATTAAATGATTATTTATTTTTAGTTTTACTAAAACATTTTTTACGTATTTAACTTTTTTAGACAATCAATTAAATATTCTGCTTCTTTTGTGTAAATAATAACAACAATTGTATGTCTTCAAATTCATAAGTTAAAACGATACCATAAAACAACAATAACCGAAAATCAAAATGATAACTTCGAATAGAAAAAAAAATATTGTTAAAATTTTAAACAATTATAATACCTAAAATCCAATAAGTAAAAATTTAAAGTAAGATAAAAGTAAAATTGTTATTTAATAATTTAATTTTAATGAATGAATGTATATACAATATATATGTTTTTAGAAAATGAAATACATAATAAATACACATTTTTTTCTTCTTTTTTAACATTTAGAATATTTATGAGTTAAATGAGAAGCATTTAAAAGAAATAATATATAACATCACAATTCCGATTGCTAAAAATTGGAACACCGATATGTGTACAGTGCTCACTCCGATCATCTCTAGTCAGTAGTCAAGTTTGATACAATTTATACATATTTCCTTTGGAATCAAAAGTAAAAAAGCAATCCAGCTTAGGTCGTTAATCTCCTGCACGTTACATCGTAGCGAAGGTCAAATGTCTGAATCTACACTCCTTCGCTTTTGATCCTTTTCTTTTTCTTTTCTTCCTCCACCCCATATGATTCCTTCAAATTTGGTTATTTTCCACTAAGCAATAATTGAGCTTCTATCTTAAATTTCTTTTTCTTTTTTCTCTTTTTTTTTCTTTTTTTTTTCAAGTCAGTCTTCCTGACTTGAGTTGTCAATCGTACATACCGATTTTGATTTTGTAACTCATTTAGAAACACCATTAAAAAGCCCTTAAGTCAGATTTCATCAAATATTAAAAATTACAAACCCAAACCATTATCACGTATAATTAAATAGGCTAGAAAAATATTGTAATTGGTAATTATTAGTTAATGTAACCTTTATTACTTCAGTTAATTGCGAAAGCAATAAAATGTATATTGTTTACAAATAGCTATTAGTTTATTAAAGTGTGATAACTACACTAAAACTAGTTATTAAGACTTTAGCGGTAGAATTTGTGGATTCTCATTGACAAAATTTGCAAACTAAATCATAAAATTGCCAAGGGGTAATTTTTATAAAAATAGTAACCAACATTCAAAAGTGTTTCAATTATATAATTAAAGATTTAAAAGTGTTTCAATTATATCACTCAAATTTTATATTTTATGTAAACTAAAAGTGTTAACATGTTTTTTAGCATGTTATACTTTTTGTTTCAATTAGAAATATTTTTTTTTTATATTTTTTGATGCTGATACGGAACGTTAATGTAAATTTTAAGTACTTTTTTATTTTTTTCATAATTAAAATATTTTTTTATTTTTTAATATAATTTTGTATATTGAGAATTCCCCCTCCCCCCACGTCTTCTCCACCGTTACTTTCCTGACATAAGAAAAATTAATGATGACTCGATTTGATCGTTTAATGGTCTAATTTGAAAAAGATATACAAGAGTGACTAAATTAGAACACTTGTGACTCTGTTAGAGGTCCAGGGTTCAAATGTTGACGTGACGTTCAAATAACAATCATATTATTTCTAAAGTTTTAGCTTAACCCCTTATACTATATATAATATATTCATATAATAAGATTAGGATCATTTTAAAATTTAAAAGTTTTCAAAATTACAAGAACTCATCTAAATTTTTAGATAATTTGATCAATGGCTTAAAACAATAATGCTATTTTAGTACAAGGAAACACTATTAATTTAAATTAACGAGAAAAAGGCATAAAACAAATTTTTATTCTCTAATTATTCTAGCCCTTTATTATTCAGACGCCCTGTCAGGTGTTAAAAGGACGCCCTTTGACTTTTTTTACAACCTGTGAAGGGCCTTACGGCCTGTTAAAACTGTCAACTTTAAATTTTGCAGCTTTCTTAGGTAACGGGCTGTGAAAGACCTTACGGGCTGTAAGAAGGAAACCGTGAATCGTCTTACGTCCCGTTAAGAGTACACCTCACGACCTGTGAGTTCATTCACGGGCCGTGAGTGAACTTCTGAAAAGACTCGGTATATTATTTACTCGGTTTGCGTGTATTTTTAAATTTTATAATGAGGTGACATGACGTATTATTCCTTGAAAAACGTAAAGCAATTATTTGATTTGATTTAAGATTCCGCAAAGGTAATAGAAGACGTCACAATGAGTCATCTTTAAACTCACAAGATATTATGGAAAGCTTTCCCGATCCAATAGATAAACCATAATTGGCATAATGAAAGGAACTTGCCGGTATGAAAATGATATTCAGTTTATACGTAACAGTGATGCCCAAATATGTAGGATGTATTACATGGGTCATTCTGATATCCAGTTAGATTTTTGGCGTGAATTACTAGGGAACGTGTCTTTATGTACAGAGGTAAGATTTTAATTTTTTAATTGTAAATTTTATTTTATTTTTTAATTCCAACAATTAAAAACTTGTTATTTTACAGCATTTTCGGGCATGGACAAATAGACTTACAATATGGAGATATGAAGAAATACGTAGAACAGAAGAGTAGTCGGGTAGTGATCGTTAGACGATTCTCCCATTTGAGTGGTCTAACTTAATATACTTGGGATCCGTTAAGGGTAACGAATATGGTAACAGGAGTGACTATCTATATCCCACGTTATTGGAAGTTGATACGGTAATACTGTTTTCATGATATACAATTAAAATCATCAACTTATAACTGTGAATTAAATTCTTTTATAGGTTTACGTACCAATCACTGATCACGAAAAAAATTGTTATCTTTTTAAGATTTGTATGGAGTCACTACAAGTTCATATACACTCTCCATACGAATGCCGACCAAATACTTGTGATGATTCATGGTGCATTCATCGTAATGCCCGGACGATTTTCGTACAATTCAAATCGTATTTTTTATATTTTTTGGTACGTATACAATATTGGCAGCACTCCGTGCAAGAATAAATCGATGAACTGGTCGTGTCCGGTGAAACCGTGTGGCCTCCTAATGCGGGTCATATTGGTCGAGATTCGAAAGTTGTAATTTGTATGTTATTACGTAGGTTGGTTCAAAATAGATCTTTAGAGTGACAAGAGGTTAATTTACAGGATTCTTGCTTTAGATTCCGAAGATTTATGGCAGACGAACTGTATTCTAGACGTATAATGTAAAACAGTAATGAAATATTTTATTAAAACATAAATATTTATTAGTACACTTCATTAAAAAAAGATAAACGATTATTATCACACAATAATAAAACACATAATTTTTAATCTTCTTGATCTTTATCAAAGTTCCAAGCCGCAATATGGTTAAAAGAAATTCCAAACTTCTTCCGATATCGTTCTTGAGCTGTTGCCATAATATCCGTATCATTGTATAAAGTATTTCGATGTTGTAAACGCCTTTGTAGATCTGGTGAAATTTCGTGACCTTCTTTCTCAAATCAAACCACTTGCTGCC
Organism: Flaveria brownii; assembly: GCA_018326445.1. Lineage (NCBI taxonomy): Eukaryota > Viridiplantae > Streptophyta > Magnoliopsida > Asterales > Asteraceae > Flaveria > Flaveria brownii. Next base: position 14,583 of record BJCN01277371.1, read on the forward strand.
AAGTTCACGAGTGGTGCGATATTCTTCACGTTCGAGAATTTGATGAAAACGTATTGAAATCCGGTTTCAAAATATTGAATTTGGTGTGATGGTCCCTGAATTTTCGATACAAGATCTTACTAAAGTCACCTCCTCTTCATCCGTCCATGGATTTTGGTGCGGTGAAGGCGACGCGAAACTTGATGTAAAACTTGTAGCACTTATGGTTTGGATATTGTGTAAATTTGTGTGAAGTGATTGAATTTATAGAAGTGGAAAAGTTTTTAATGGCCCGTGAGATAGTACACGAGCCGTAAGGCGCTATTCACACGGGTCGTGAAGTTCTTAACGAGCCGTGAATTCTTAACGTCAATTTTTTTTAAAAGTAAACAGTAACAGCCTTGAAGAACCTCACGACCCGTAAGTTGGTAGGTTAACGACTCGTGAACTACTTCATGGTCGTTACTGTTTATCATATATGGGCCCTAACGGGTCATTTCTTCATTTACGCCCCCGTTACTCACATACGATCCTCTCTGTCACGACACTCTGATTTTCTTCCGTTTTTAGACCTCCGACTCCTTACTACGGTACGTATTCAAATTTCGTATTTTATTTTTGATTTTTATTGTTTAAAAATGTTAACATTTGGATTAAAGATTAAAATATTCTGAAATTGTTTGGGGTTACAACTCGTGAAGGGCATTCATGACTCGTAACCCTATTACTTTTTCAAAGGGTTACGGGCTGTGAACCGTAGTCATCAGTTGTGACCTTTGAATATTCAAAGGTTACGGGCCGTACAATATACATGATGAAAAATCAAGCTTCTTCCAAAAAACATTAATGGCATCGGGCGGGATACATTGACCTATAAAATAATAGATTAAATTAAATATACAAAAAAATCATGATAAAATTGAAAATATAAAAAACACCCACCTGTTTGAAAGTAATTGTTTAATTTACAAGCACACGGAAGACCACAGCTGGTAAAAAGATGACAGCCACATGATTCTTTGGATGTCATTAGATGATTAATCCTGTTTATCTCATCAATTAAGAGATCTAAAGCTCCAATGGAAACGTTAACTCGTAGCAATTGAAGCAATTTATGATTAAGCTGCACCATAAGCATAATTTTGCTTTTGGTAAAACTTTCTTTTATAGTAATTTTCTGAGTAAATAAAATATTATTAATAAAATGAATAAATCTATTCAGTGTGCTATTGGTTGCTTTGAGGTAACTTTTCAACAAAGAATGTTGGCTCTCAACTCGGTTCGTTGTGTGCTGACTGAAGTTATAATTATTATTTATCCACGCCGACACAAATCTCTCTTTCTAGGGGTCCAACAAGTTATTTTTGAGCTACAACAATACTCCTATTTAAAATAAAATTAGTTATTTTTATGTAAAAATATATATTTAAGAAAATAACACTAGGAAACTTACTTGAATGCTTGGTTTACAATCTGCGATAAAGGCGGTCGTAACTATAAGCGTATATGTCTGTCGTGGCAGAGTTAATAAGTACCGATCATACATGCTCAAAAGCACCCCACTCTTCATTTGAAAAACTCGCCTTGCAATGTTTAGCAATATTCTCTGAAATATACAATCTGCAAATTAATCGAACAACATTCGGAAAAACTTCTTTTGATGCTTTCATCAGAGCGAGGTCTCGGTCGGTTAGTATAACACGGGGCTCCATACACTTTTCTTCCAAAGTTTCTTTGAGTTGTTCTAACACCCATCTGAAGTTGACCTCAAGATCATAATCAATGAATGCGTGAGCAACAGAAAAAGATTTCGGGGTGGATGTCACACCAAGGGTTGGAACAAACGACATTTTATACAAGTTAGTTTTATATGTTGTATCTATTATCAACACGTGTGGGTAGGCACGCCATAAAAAATGAGATGTGTGATTTATAAAAAAAACCGTCTACGGTATTTGTCGGTTCATCTATGTGAGGGGTGTAAATATATTTATGTTGTTGTGGTATAAAAAAACCTACATTGGGGTTTTCCCAATTCTGGTAGACTTTTTTAATTTTTGACCGAACGTTATATATGGTTCGTAACCCAGACACGTTATTGGGATTTTGTTCCCTCAGCGTGCGTAGAATGTTTCGAGGGTCAATATTTTGCTCGGTCAGATTCTTTATAGTAGAAAGCTCCTTTTCGGTGAGCCTCATTGCGTATGCATGTCCTTACAGATGTTCAGCAGGTTCATTGTTATGAGTATCATTCACAACAACTATTATCCATCCATCTCTCTTCATCTCGTACTTACCCTACAATTCAAACTGATAGTTTGTTTTTTTGTTGCCACTATTTCTAATAGTGGGTGCTCCCTTATATACACCATCCTGATCATATTTCAAACATATTTTAACCACCACACCATTTGAGTTTCTTTTTGAATGTCTGGTGACAATAGCAAACCCATTTTCTCGCCTTACGTTACTTGCTGAAACACACCAATTTATTTTTATTTGCTTTCACCACATATATCAGAGTTTAGGTCCCAGTTCACATCAAAATTTGTCACTCGGGGTGACATGTCATTTCATTATATATAAAAAAAACATTACAAGAAACATGAACGTTTTACAAACTTTTATTACAATATTTATTATATTAAATATTAAACGATAGTATGATTCCTTTGTCAGTCCAGTCTCGTCCGTGAAGCTTTAACCATTTGGTGCTTTTCCTGAAAACATTTAAAATATATTTTTATTAGCTTTCGCTAAGTACATCTCTTTATTTAAAAAAAACATATTTTTACTCATTGAAATTTAACATCCAAAATCTTTATTTACTTAATCCTTTTTACTTCTTTGGAATTCAACACCCGAATTCCTTATGGGTTTATTTTTAACCCTTGAGGATCATTAACTCATCTATTTATACATGTGGAGTTCAACACCCGAACTTCTTGGGATTTCAAAACCTGAAATCCTTACATATATTTAACTCCCCTTTTTATATATATGTGGAGTTCAACACCCGAACCACTTGGGATTTCAACACCCGAAATCCTTACATATATTAACTTCTCTTTAAACTATCAATACTCATACTTGGACCCGTAAACATATAAATATTTTCTTCATAATCATGTTTATCAAAATAAATAAACAAATATCACATGTATTTAGACATGTTTCATCTCCACATAATACATACAAACTCATAATAAATAACACATATATCATGTAATTAAACGTATAACAAAATTGAGTTACGGGTCGATGTACTTACCTCTTGTATCCCTAACGTGAATGTAGAATATAACTCGCTAATTGTTGTGTTCAAACCGTATCCAAAATACACTACAACTTAACTCTTATGTATCCTCTCAAATCTATTCATATATCACTTTATTTGTTTTCTTCTTGCCTCTCGGTTTTTTTTGAAATCCTCTCTCAACTTTTCTTCTACTTGTGAAGACTCTACACAATATATATGTGTATATTATAAACTGGCCGACCTACACCCTTCGTTATGAAGTTTCAAATTGGTATCTATCTTTAAAAATTATTATTATATATATTTTTGAAAGATGTCATCACACCACCAAAATCCTTGCACTTTAAGCCTTAGTATGTTATCATTATTAGTTGTTTATTATTATTATTATTATTATTATTATTATTATTATTATTATTATTATTATTATTATTATTATTAAACAAAATCAACACTCGTTTAAACGTAACTTAATTCAATAATAATATGATTTAAAACTTACTCGTTTAACAATGTTTAAAATATATATTTATATATATATTTTCACAAAAGAGGATGTTACACTTGCCCAATCAACTAATTCTTTACGAGATGAGAAAATCTGCGAATTTTAGTATTTATAATTAGTTACTAGTAAATGAAAGTAAAATTAAATATGATATATCTTATAACCTGATTGGTGTCATATAAACCTCTTTTACCGGAACTAGAACCGTCGTTATCACCGCTGCTATCGCCACCGTTATCACCCCCGTCATC
>BJCN01277578.1:0-11246 GCA_018326445.1 Flaveria brownii
CTTAGCTAATCGTATATACTTGTAAACGTTTGAGACTTGTAAAAATCTATCAAGGTTTGATTGTGCATTCTGTCTTACATCCCTAGTTACTTTGTTCTCTAACTTACAACATGAATTGCCATCTTTTATATACTTATGTATTGAAAACTATAGAAATCTCACCAACATTATTGTTGACCTTTTATTTTTAACATGTTTCAGGAAGTACTCAAGTATGATTACTACTTTGAAGCTTATCACATCTAGGATTGGACCTAGAGAAATAAAAGGATGAACTTGTCACATTTAACTCTTACATCATGATGTTATCTTTGTTTGAGACTTATGTTTGTAATGTTACCTTTGAAACTTATGAATAATATATTTGGATTTAATAATAGCGTTATGTGGCTGTGAAAGATCTTAACTCTTACATCTCGACGTTTTCACCATCAAGGTTGGGGTGTGACATTCTCAGAGTATGGATAGAAGATTCACCAACCTCAGTTGAAGTTGTCCATGCTTAACCACCTTCTCAGGTCTACATTGATGTGGACTCACTTATTCAAACCTTGTTTAAGGAAGGTATTCCACAGGCTATGTTTGCTCAATCCTATGATGCTGAAAATGAAATTTTAGGATGGAGGTATGATGCTGATAGGAGAGCCTTAATACTTCTTAGACTTAAGGGGCAGCAAGAAGTCTTTAGTTTTCAGACCCTGAAGTACTATGACAGTCTATCTCTACTTCACATACCACTTGCCAACCTAAGTCAAAACAGACAAGCTGACAGACAAGCTCAGAGGATTCAAGACAGGGTGGTTGAATAGTTTAGATTTAGAAGAAGACAGAGGATAGTAGGCAGTGTAATTGTTCAACTGGATGCTGAGGTGGATCCTAAGATTTTCTTTAAAGGGGAAACTTTGGCTGAAGGCCTAGTGATAGAGCCTATGAACCTTAAGATAAAAACTACTTCAACACCCTCTACCCCCAGTGAGGAACCAGTTGGTGAAAGTGCTTCACAACTTCTCTCTAGCCAAATCTCAAATGTTGAACCAAGCAATAAAGTCCAAAGCTCTCTCCATCCTAAGTCACCTAGGCCTGAGGGTGACAAAAGGAAAAGGACACTAACTTCTGTGTAGATTGAGGTGGAGGAAAGAGAAAAGAAGAAAAGGCTAAGGGGAGAGAGTTCTAGAGATGCCCAGGCTTCATGAAAGTTGTAATCAGGGTTGCCACCAGGCTAAATACTCAAGATGATGAGTTGAGGGTAGCCAGATTAAACTACTTGGGGATAAGAAACTATAACATTGATAAACTCATCTCTCTTCTATTAGAGGAATTGAATGAACTGGCTGACACTGAGTTGTCAAAGGAGAGAAAGGAGGCTGAGGATGCAAAATTACTACTCAAGATCAATGAAGAAAGGAGACGAAAGATATTCTACAAGCAAGCTCCTACTCTCTCCCCAGTTCAAGAAATCCCTAAGATAGAGTTGTGGTAACTGAGGAACAACCCAGGTAGACAAAGAAAATGAGAGACGAAACATGATAAACTAACTAAGTGTCACGGGACTCTATCAGGCAGTTGAACTTCTTCCCTTGTCTTATGAGTATATAGAACTTGAGTACCTCAAGCAGCTTGACCAACAAGTAATGAAAAAACAAAAGGCTGCTAAGAGGAAAATGAGGGAAGAAGCTGCTAAGAGGAAAATGAGGGAAGAAGCTGCAAAGTCAAGAGCCACCATTCAAAAGAGTCTAAAGAAGTCTGCTGATAGGTAGAGAATGGTGAGCTTCTTAAAGCTGTATGGATTCTCCGAAAAGAGGCTTAGTCCAATGTGTCTATCCACCATGAATGATCACATTAGAGAGATCAAGCAGAAGATCACAAGGGGTGAACTTATTCACTTGCATTCTCCACCAAGTCAGGCAACACCTGAAGTTGAGATCAAGGTTGAACCATAAGAGACAACACAACCAGGACCTAGTGCTGAACTACAACCAACTTCATCTTCTAATCCACAGCAGAGTCCTAATCCCTCTCCTTCTGAACATGTGAAGGAAAAGTACCCAAATGAGGAAGACATTCAAGAACAACCTGGTGCTAAAGGCCAGTCTCCTCATTTAAAGTCTGGAAAGAAGAAGAAAAGGATGGTCATGAGAAAGGACATAAAGAAGAAGAAGAAGTCCATGGCATCCACCTTTACACCTCAGGATGAGTCAGAGAATGTTGAGGATGCTCAAGAAGAGGCTGATCAACCAAGTGCATCCAATGTAGAGCCTCTTACTGATAGGAGGCCCATCTTGTCCTGGACCTTTGCTACTAATCCGGACAGATGGTATGTCATTAGAGATCAAAGAAGTTAAGATATTTACTTCTAGTAAGACATACTTGACCTTCCTCTACATGATCTCTATAACATGAGGAGATACTTTGAGAGTCTGAGGGATCCTGACTAACTAATGAAGAAACGAATGGTCTTGATCCTGATGAGGACTATCAACTGAGAAGAATAAAGCTCAAAGGTCTCTTCTATTTTGGTTGCATCCGCCTAGGAGGAGTTTGTAAGGTTTACACTTAAAGGCTAATACAACCAAAGCAACCAAAGAGCTCTCAACATGCATGCATGAAGTACAAATGAAGTTACTTTGGAAGTTTTACACAACTCAGGAATTTATGCCAAGTGTAAAATCTTCTGAAGCCAAATGACCATATCTTCAGAAGCCAAAGATAAAGTCTTCTGAAGCTTTAGAGACAAAGTCTTATGAATTTAAAGACTTATTTATTCAAAATACATAGAAGACATGCTTTCTCTGATCTTCTTTTAACAAAAGCTAAACAACTTTCTTTTGCTATCTCTAAAGATTCACCAACTTAGTAAGTTGGTGAAAATATCCATACTTTTGTTTACTGTAGATTAAGGTCATTGGTCTGTAACTTTCTACTTTTATACCTTTTATCCTTTTTGTAATATATTAGGATGTAAGCTATGGAATGTCATAGTCACAAGTCAAAAGGCAATCTACATTTTGACTGTACATTGATCTTGTTGTCTAGATTAGTGTTTCCAGCTAGCTTTCAATGTATAGCCGGGTGTAGGATGTAATATAAATTGTCTCAAGTACTTGTATTCATCTTTGTGATTTGTAACACTTGTAATAGAACTTGAGAGCAATATACAGTTTTCTTGAAAACCAAATACTATCTTGTTCCTGTTCTTGTTATGTCTCATATTTACTTGTGTTCTTAGTATCATCAACATAAACTCAATTCCTTATTTGACATATTAAGTGTTCTAAGTCTTTCCTCATTATGAAACTAATTATGTTGACCCCCTTTAATGGCCCTACACTATATTTGCCCTCTTGACAGAAAATTTGTTCATGTAGGATACATACCCAACACTCAAAAACTTTAGTTCTTTTAAGTATCTTCTCCTCTATTTCTGGGTCAATAACTTTTCCCTTTACAACTCTTTTAGGCACAATCTTCCTTTTAGCAAGTATTGTCATTAGAGGTAGTAGATTCAGAGTCAGGAGATGCTGGAGACTCGGTCAGCAAATAGGATGACCTATGAACAGTTTTCTTTGTTCTAGTTTGTTGTCTTTCCCATTCCTCTTAGCTTCTTAAAACTTTAAGAGCTCTCTAGCTACAACCTTTTGTTTGATTCCTCTTATATTCAGATCAAGAGTAGACATACTCATTGGTTCTGCTTGTTTACTAGAGAAGCCATAGAATTTTAGGAACATCTTCATCTGTTGCTTATCTCTAAACTCTTGCTTGACTTTTTCTGTGTGCTTCCTTTTTTTGATTTAGCTCTCTTTTTTCTAGCTAACATTGTTGATTTCTCTATTTTAGTTTTAGTTGTAGCTATCAGTTTTGATTTATCTCAGCAATATTCTATTCCATTACTTCATTGAAAATGAATCCTTTCAACTCAAGTTGAGCTACCAGGAGACATTTCTCTTGATCTTTCTTCTCTATTTTTGGGTGGAGACTATTGGTATGGATTTGGCAGTTGTCAGAACTTGTTCTTGCTGAGCAGTTTTCCTTTGAGTGCTTTCAATAGTTGGCCTAGATGACTTAGATGACACTCTTTTGACAACTTTGACCTTTGGTTTAGATGGAGTTCTTGGTGTTGTTCTGTTGGGTTCTCCGTCAAGGTTGAATCATCTTATTGCAGTTCTTGCAGCTTTAGATTCTTTTATACTTATAATTAAGACAATGATATTCTTCTTTATAGATGATTCTTGAGCTCTGCCTGACTTCAGTTCTACAATTTTTTTCATCAAGCTTTTATGGAAATATCTCCACCTTCTTAGTAATCAGGAATCTAGCCTTTATTTTTTCAGACTCTAATTCATCTTATTCTTTTACAATCATAGCTCTCTTACTTTTATTTGAGGTAGAGATTACAGTAGGTCTAACTACTGAATATCTAGTAGTTACATCTGAAGCCTCACCAGCTGACTTTAAATTATCGGTAGTTTTCTAAGCTCTCTCATCATCCTTGGTGACTTCTAGGCCTTCTGTTTCCACATTCACCTTAGATTTAACTAGGGTTTCAGTTTCAACATCCGGTTGACTAAATATCACCTCAGTTAATTTTCTGAGTTTAGACTCAGGTGTGTCCTTGTTTTGTTAATGAAGTTAGGACGGTTCAGCTTTAAGATTCACTCCATGCCTTTCCATGTAATCTTCTATGGTTTGGGTTCCTCTTGTATAAACCACCATCCTTTATGAGGGTTAATGTATTAAAAAAAGTCTCTTGTCAGGTACTTTTAGCAGTTGCATCAAATGCTGATTTTTTCCGCACTTCTACATCTTTCCGGTATGGCTTATCAGGCCTAATCAAAAATAATATAATTTTGTGATCTTATTTCACTTAAGCTGATAGTGAAGTAAGGTCGTCTTCACAAGAAATATGTGAAAAGTGAAAAGCTTGATTTATGGTTTGAAAACTAATTAACAATAAGTTGAAAAGAAAACTGATGTTAAAAGTAAAACTGTCTTGAAATTCAATTGGTTGTGAAACAATAACTGGAAAGGTTATCCTCCATGAGTTCAAGTTTGCAACTAATGACTTGTCATAGATGTTCGTGAATGGTCGCATAGACATAACAATTATTGATTTAACTAGATCTAGTAAGATTGAATGTGACAATTGTAAATGAACTATTCAGATCATACCCAACTTACGTTAACCAACCCAATCCTAACCGTTGTGAGGCTTCCCGATGTAAAGATATCTAACACACTCATGAAAACCGGAACATATGTTTCAATCAAAATAAATATTTTAGAAGTTCTAATTAACAAATAAAGTCACTTGGCTTAAGAATCCTAGTTCAACAATAACCTAATAGAAAACATAAGAACAAGTCAAACGTACACAAACCCTACCACCCGGAGAAGATCACGAGTGGTTTAGCCGGACATGGCAATGAAAATCAACACGAAAAAGAATGAAAACATTGTTCTAAACATTAAGAAATCAAATTGAATGATAAAAATAAGATCTTAATCCTTGAAATCACCTCTGGAAGTCTCTGGGGTTGCTTGGAATCGTTCTTGGGACTTGGAGATGGTTGTGAATGAAGAGGTAGGCAAAATCTAGATTTCCCGTCTTTTTATAAAAATTCAGTGTTGCGCACCGTAGCTCATGTGACCATCGTAGGTTACGTTAGGGCCTTTCTGATTTTTAAACACATGATGTATCGTAGGTCATCTCCCCACTGTAAGTTACGGTGGGGGCTTTCTGCTTTTTTCCTCTCCTAGACCACAGTACATTACGACAGCTATGGGTAATACGGTGGCCTTCATCCTTTTTCTTCAATTTCATCGTGATTCTTTCTTATCTTTAGCTCGGACTTACACCCACCCCTCCTATAACTTCTCAATTGACTTTATTTACATCATTAGCTCCCAATACCTACAATACATAAACTCACGTAATTATCTTTTTATAACAAATAATCTCTTTAAAAGATTACAATTAACATTGTTAAAACTCATTCATACACTCGAACATCACTTCCGATAGCACTCTTAGTAGCGGTTCTTTTTTTAGAAGATGCCTTGGGAGAGTCTTCTAGTTCTAGAACAAGCTCTTTCTTTGATGATTCCTCATCAAATATTTTTCTTTTGAGAGAGAGTAAGAAAGAAGTACTGGACCTTTTCATTTCAGCCATTCTTCTCTTCCCAAGTTGAACATTTTGGTTCATCCTCCTCATCACCCTTTTAGCTTCCATCTCTTTCTTTTCTGAGCTATCAAAGCTATACCTATCTATAAGCTTGTTTAGTTTTGCCTTGCCTTCAGATAGAGGCTCATAATCTTGAGTACATTTAGAAGAGAAGGATATTGGTTGTCCAGTTTATACAACTTGATCAGCCAATCCCTGGAGATTATACTCAGCTTCTTTAGGATCATCTTCCCTCTTTAAGTAGCACCATCTGAGATTCCAGATGACACTAAATGGGTAGAGGAAGGCATATCCAAAGGTTCTAGTGGTACTAATAGTTAAAGAGTTAGGATGATAGATTGTTAAAGATCGATAGTCTCCTAAAGTGATTTAACTTTGTTTTTAAGATCTATTGCCCTTGCTGCTAATTGCTAAAGAGTTATAAGTTGTTATTCTAATGAAGTAACTCTTGCAGATTGATGTTGAAGAGTCCTGAGTTGAGCTTCCACCTCAGTGACTCTATCTATCAAAGTCTTCAACAGACAAATCTCAAATTCAATAACTCTGGCTTGTTCAACATAACCTTAAAGCCTTGCATTTTTAGTTGTAAGGCATTTTATTATTGAGCAAGCTCAAGGTTATGTGTTGTCAATTCATGTACTTGTTCTAGACTTCCCTCATCCACAGGTGTGGAATCCTTGTGAGATGAGTTCCTAGGTTGAGCCTCTTCCCTCATCTATAATTTTTAACAGCCAATGCTGAATTCTTGATTTTCGGTAGCTTCATCCTCTTTATAGATCAACAATGACACACCCGCCTTAAATTTCACTATTAAAATTCACCTATTGTTCACTTTATGAGACTCGAATTGTATGAATTTGATTGGAATAACAACTAGATGTCCTTATATCAAGAGATCATCCCTAGAAATTACACCATTTGAAACAATAAGTTCATATAGCAATATTATTTTCACTTGATCACTAGTGGTTAACATATCATGAACAAGAAAACTGAAACATGATCTAGTTTTTTAAACTTATTTATGTATACAAGTTTTTCGTATTCAAGAGACCTGTATACATTGCATAACACAATTAAGTCATGGCTGCACCACTAAGCGTATGATCAATGATCGCTTACCTATATGCGACAGATGTAGGAAATTAGAACATTTTTTATGAAAATAATAAATTTAATAATAATAATAATAATAATAATAATAATAATAATATTATTATTATTATTATTATTATTATTAAATTTATAAATAAGTACTTTCCTATTAGAATAATTAACTATATAATTACTAAATACTTTTGTAATAATGTCTATATTATATATCAATACTATTCTATAAAACATTTGATCATAACACACTTGTATTTTCACTCAAGATTTAAGATATGTAATATAATTGCTTAAACATAAGGCACAAGTGTTATATAATAGTTCATAATTTGTCTATATTTAAAATATTTCTCCCAAAATAATACCTTATTTACATATACTTATTTTAAATATTATCTTATGTATAATATTTAAATTAATATTAAAATACTATATATTTATTTTTATAACTTAATACTAATTGATTTAAGTATTATTTTATTTAAAAACTTAAGTATATAATCATTAAATATATTCATAATAATAATAATAATAATAATAATAATAATAATAATAATAATAATATCTTAATATATCTACATTTAATAAAGGTCGGAAAAAAAGCTCGATAACGCTCACTGCATCACTATATATAACAAATATAAAAAATTATTAACAGTGAAGGTATAGTTTTTTCTCAATGTTATCATAATAATTATCTTTTTCTCCAAATTAAGAAAAACTCTAATTTATTTTTTTATAATTTTTATTTAAACCTTTAATTTTTTTTAAACCAATCACAATATTTTCTCTCTCTTTGTTTCTTTTTTCGAAATTGATATCTACTCATTTTGTATTTTTAAAAATTTTATATTCAAGCATTCGAGTTATGTCAAATTTATATTTAATCACCTGAACTTTTTAAAACTTTTATACTTAAACGTTCGAGTTATCTCAAATTTATATTTAATCACCTGAATTTTTTAAGTTTTATACTTAAGTATTCGAGTTATGTTAAATTCTTTTATCAATTTACAATGGTGCTCATTTCGCATGTAATTTTTTTGTAGTTAGTACTAACATATAAATTATCGTAAGTAAATCTTTTAACTTTTATAACCTCCACTGCATAACGCAGGTCATACCCACTGGTCTTAATTTTTTACATAATTTTATGAGTCAAAAACAAAACATACGTATTGATTAAGGACATGTTTGTAACAAATTTCTATTGATAACATCATCAACACCAAGTGTGATTTTATTGATATCAACTTGAATTGTCCAAGTTTAGAAAAATAAAATTCTAGCCACTCAACTTCAAATCTCGATATCTAATTTATCTTAGCTTTTGGACACAACTCATTCGGTGTGATGCTTTCAAACAATAAAACCCAAACCAATAAATAAGTACTTATATAGTTCATATCTAAATATAATTATTTGCATACAAAATGGTGACAAACACATTTTCACTACATGATTGATGTTCTTTTATAAATTCCCAACAATTTACTCAAAGGAATTGAATAATCTAGAGCGTTGAAATTTATAGTATCATCGATAGACTCTTAGTTTAATGTCACCTGATGTTTATTTTCATCAATGTAGTTCGTGTTCAACTCCCATAACTCATGGTTGGACGATAAAGTAAATTTTAACGAGTTGTGTTCGTGGTTAAGAAAAACTTATGTCTATATTAATCTATTTGAAATATGATAATTTGTAGGGAGAAAACAAATAAAAAATAAGAACCGTTAGAATACAAAAAAAATAATAATAATAATTAAATTGCTTAATAATATACTTGCCTAGTTGTCGTTCCCTACTGGTTGGTGAAACAAAAAGGCCATATTGAAGGACTCGACACTTGTGTCAAACGAATATAATAATATAAAATATCGAAAGATGACAAGTTATTATCCAAAAAAATAAACAAATCCGTTACTTTGGCATCTACTATTAAATAATTAATCCATGATGGCTTTGGGTTATTATTTATGATTAAATGGAGGGGTTAACCATGTGAGACCCACCTAAACTTAACACCATTTGCAGGATTCCCTTCCACCCTTTCCGCTTAGCAAGTCCAACCCACACACCACCTCATACATACATACATAGGTTATAGGTAGGTGTCTATATGTTGATTGAGGGGTCGCTTATAGTTAGAAAGAGCTTTTTCTCGGAGATGAAATGCGATGTGGGTATTTTAAACAAGTAACATATGCGTTTGTATAAGTAAGATGCTTTCTTCGCACCATCGTAATGTTTTTCACGCATCGTAGTAATGGTTTTTGCGTCTGGTTGTGATTAGTTTAGACGTATATACCATTGTAATTGGACGATTAAGATACACGTTGAAACTAGTTTTAAAAAGTCTATATCAGTATCATGCTCAAACCAAAAAGATTTTTGACATTACTTTAAGAAGAAGATGTAAAATTTTATTTTAGTTTAAAAAAAATTAAGAACTAGACTTAACACAAAAAGTATATAACAATAAGAGTCTGTCCTTTTTTTTCCTCTTGTACCATAGAACATTCACGTTAGAGTTTATATAATGTATATTATCTTTAAAATAAAAGAAAAACTTTAAAAAATCACTTCATATCATTTTTTATAACTTTTCTTATTCATAAATTATAAGGATTATATATATATATATATATATATATATATATATATATATATATGAATTGAATAGTGAGTTTTTATATTTATCAACTCACTACTTATTATTTATAATTTTTTTGTAAGTGAAAGAGAGAGAGAATAATAAAATTTGACTAAGAGGATATTATTTAATTAAATAAATATAAAGATAAGAAATAAGACGCGAGATGTTAATTTAGAGATTAATAAAACTTAAAGATAAATATATTTTTTGATAAAATTACAACGATAAAGATAGAATCTCTACTAAACTGCCCATATCGTTTACAACGTTCGTCTCATTATATTTTCAAAACAATATGCCTAATAAGGCGATTCAAAAAATAAAATGAAAAAACACAAATGTAATAAATATCTGATAAGGCTTTCACGTGAAAAATTATAAAGAAAACTATAATAAAGCGGTTCTAAAAGTCAAGGAATGATTAACAATGCGGGGTTCAAAATTAATTAAATTAAACCTAATATGTGTGGTTCTAAAAGTCATAAACCTAATATTGCGGTTCTTATATCAATTTTTTATTTTTTAAATAAATGAAATATAATGTATCTAATAAATCGGTTTTTATATCTAACAGTGTGGGGTGACGGACTGGCTAATGTGACACCCTACTACGTCCTTTAGTACTACCATAACACGTGGTCGAAATAAAAGTATACTACTTGACTAGGAGCTAATTCAAACAGGTACAATCCAATTTGAGAGAACTAAAATAACTCATACAACTAGGGCTGTTCACGAGCCGATCCGATCCGAGCGAAGGTATGCTCGAACTCGCTCGGATTTAAATTCGAGCCGATCGGATCGGATCGAATTTATAAAAGCGAGCGGAAAAATCATGCTCGTGCTCGGATCGAATTTAACCGAGCAGCTCGGTTTCGCTCGGTTTTATTATAAATTTAGCATAACAAAATACATACCCGCTCCGTTTAGCCCGGTTTTTCATTCATTCAAGAATTTCAAGTTCCAATAACAAATCTAACAAGTTAACAAAAAACCATACGAAATAAAAGTTACACAAAATATAAATTCAAACACATTAAGTTCTAAGTCAAACTTAAAATTCTTAGAAAGACAATACAACTAATCTTCAAAAAGTCCACCAATGATGATTTTCACGATCATTTCCATGTCCACCTAAAAAAGCCAATAGCAACGTTTAATTAAACATTTTAGACTAAACATAATAGTATATATTGTAGGCTTCAATATTATTGACAATGTATATTATTGACAAGGTTTTATAGAATATACCTTTCATAACTATTAGTTGTTACCACACTCATCTGGAATCAAGACAT
>BJCN01277633.1:2590-15081 GCA_018326445.1 Flaveria brownii
TTTTTTTTTTTTGATTTTAGTGGGTAAAAACGGGGTGTTAAACCATAAATTAGTACTTCGGATATACAAATATAGTTAAGTTTTATATATAACTATAAAATATATGTATAAATCATATATAAATTACTTATATTTAATTACATATATAAATATAATTAAAATATAGTTAAATCCGGTCCGACCGGTCCGACCACCAAACCAGTAAGGCGTCCGGTTCGACGTCCGATCCGGTTCTGAGAACATTGCTTATATGTAAACAACCTAATGATGTAGAAATTATGAAAGGTTTACATGATAAATGTGTGTATACGTAAAATAGAGAGATGTAGAGGGTGTAAATAAAGCTTATTTAGTTGTAGATAGACGCGTGCTTCATGTACGGGATGCGCGCCTAATGTCTTGGCTTTTGGGACCAAAACGCTTCCAAAAGCGTCATGCTTTTTTAATCCAATATACCAAAGCAACACAAGTAATTTGAAGAATGGGTGTGACTAAGTGTGCTTTCATATTGACCGGGTCTGAGATAAGAATCTTAGTTGATGTGACTTAATTAGGATCGAATATGATGATTGAGTCAATGATTATATGGCGGAAATGCATAATCAAAGAACATTAAATGCTGAAAATACTAATAAATGCTTTTTATATTGATGTAGGTAAACAAGATACAAAGTGTGTTAGGGTTTGCAGCACAAAACAAAAATTTGGATTATTGAAATTTTGAAACTTGCAAAAGTAGTTTATACTATTCTATTTATAGGCTGATACAATGTCTGTACAAAATAACTAAACTACCCTGACAACTATACATCAGAATCCTAATTTAAGTATAAAAGATGATCAACATTTGTAATGTTCATCCGCATTGGTTAATGCGGATGTGTATGTGTTGGTATGGTCTTCATCAACATTTTTTCTGTTGTGCTTCCGTATTAAGTATGTCATTCGCGTTGACTAATGCGGATGAACAAATACTTAAATCGCATTTGGTTATGCACATCCACATTAGTAAATGCGGATGAACAAATAATTGACCGTATTTGTTCTGCATATCTGCATTAGTAAATGCAGATGAACAAATGCTTGACTATATTTGTTCCTGCTCATCCGCATTGACTAATGCGGACAACCGACACTTGTCTTCTTTTTCTTCTGTTTTCTTCACCCGCATTATTTCTTGGACTTGTGGAGATTCCAACCAGAACAACCTTCAACCACCTCTTGAATTTGCATGTAGGATTCTTTCAAGATCCAACACATATATTGCAATAGTAGTTGTTTGCAAATATGATGACACTTTTGAACAATGTCTATGACATTGTAAGTTAGAAGGCATTTATGGTCCCTTCCACTCTTACTACCCTAAGCACCAGTGCTGGTTTTAAGATGAATATGTATTTTGTGTCTGGTCATTCGTGCAC
This sequence comes from Flaveria brownii, assembly GCA_018326445.1. Classification (NCBI taxonomy): domain Eukaryota; kingdom Viridiplantae; phylum Streptophyta; class Magnoliopsida; order Asterales; family Asteraceae; genus Flaveria; species Flaveria brownii. The sequence continues at coordinate 4,012 of BJCN01277633.1, forward strand.
TTTGTAAACATGTATGTGCTGCTAGTGTGCTACCACTTTTGTCAGAATTCGGAAGGTTGACACCTTCATCTCTATGTTACGGCTCATGACCTTGCAACCCAAACCAGAACAGGATAATATTTGTGAGGTCAAAACGGATTGATTCAAAATGGGTTTCTCTTGTAGGTGTCAAAAATGGTTGGTCCAGCTTGGGCTGACATGCAATTAACCATTTTATTGAGTTCATTATAGTTAAAAGTTTATTATAAAGCCGGTAATAATTAGCTTGGGCTCGGATCATGTGGATAATGTTGTTTGTGGGTTAGGGTTGAGACACCATTGAGGTTCTTGGGCAAACGTTGCCCAGATTGCTGTTGACTGCAGTTACTAGCAGTGGACAACATAAAGGACAATTTTAGTTATAATTCAAAAATCAAATTCATCAGGTCAAACCGAAATGAAGAAAACTCGATAAAAATGAATTGGGCCAAAACTCAATTCAAGTTGAGTTCTAACATTAACTAACCTTTTAATTCGAATTGAACAGAAATAGAAACATCATAGTTTCTATAATCATATATTTAATACTTAGTCTACCCATGAAGTTGAAAAATAAACATGTTTTTAATACGTTTCATGCATCTGATTTAGTTGAGTGTGAAAGGATTGGCCAGATAAATGGTGATTTGTATGTGGATTTTTTTAATAAGTAGATTAATGTTGAAAATTGAAAACTTTGTGTCCGTGGTCTTGTAATGACAAGACCTATGTTGTGACATTGCCATGATGTGGTGCTTGAGAAACGGACGCACTTTTAGATGATCTGTACCATTAGTCTCGCCTCATGATTTTATTTGAACCCATGGCTTATGATAAGGATATATGTTGCTACACTAGCTCGTTTTAGTGTTTGAGAAATGGACGCAATTTAGATGACCTATAAACAGGACACCATTAGTCTCGCCTCAAGATTTTATCCTTGCACGTGTTTTTTGAAGGGGAATGATAATAGTTATAAACGAGTAATGAATTCATACCTAAACCTTGAGTGAGTGGTATTCATAGGGTATTATTAGAGTAATGTGGTGCCGTGAATGCCCTTTACGAGATGTGGTCCATCACAATCTCCATCTCCTCTTGTTGAGGGAATGTCTCCTTTGAGATCTAGATTATTAGAGATCTGTGTGTCACAAACTTCATTTGATGACTTAGTTATGTTACCTTGTTCCTTTGGTTTTAACAGACACTTCTAGTGGAACCTTTCGTATTGTCTCACCTGTTCTCAAACTGAAGTTTGATCCTTTAGAAAGGAGGAAAGCATTGGTAATTTTGAAAGCGGCTTTGACACCTACTTGTATCAGTAATTTCGATGAAAATCATTATTATAATTGTAAGCATCAACAATATAATAAGATCGATCTCGCAATAATAACGCAGAATATTATCATTACGGTATTGAAAAGTAGAAGATATGAACTATTGTAAATAACTTCTCAATTGTATTGCTCTCATATTTTGTATGATTACAATAAGTGTGAAAATCAGGAAAATAACAAAAAGTTACTAAATTACATTGAAAACTAGCTATTTATACTAAACAAAACTAGTTCTCGCGCCAGACGTACTTCTCGCGTAGCAACTTGAACTTATCGCGTGATTTGATATCCTTTATCTTGATTTGATTTCCCAAACATCTAGGTTCAATCCCAAATAACTACTTTTAAGCACTATAAATACCCATATCTCATGTTCACTTTTCGGCTTTCTTTATTTAGTTCCTAGCTTATTTGCTAAATTTGAAACATAACAAAACCGAAGAGCCAATAATTTTCAATTTTAAAAACTATCCCCAAAATGTATACTAGAAAACCCTCCGATGGGTGTGGAGCCTACAAACTCGTCGAGGGTTGAACCTGCAAATCCTCTGGTGGATAAACGGGTGATGATTGATATTGATTGGAAGTTGGCTTTCAATAACGCCTTAACCCAAGTTGTGCTGGAAGAAATACATCGACCAAAAGACGAGTATATGTCAGATGATCAGTAAGAGTATGAGTGTGTGTCGAATGATTATTGGTTTTACCATTACCAAGGGAAGGACATGATACGGGTTCGGATAGGTCATATAATTCACCCTTTATATTTATGTTTTTTTAATGTTATAATTACATTTCTAAATAGTTTTATAATGACAACCTTTTAAATTTATTACATCATTGTTTAAAAATATTAATATTATTTTTATTTAAGAAAAGAAAAAAATAAAGTTGGTAGAATGTGGAATGTTGAGATGCAAAATCTATTTTCAGAATGAAATGGGTAGAATAAAAAAATGATGTGACGCTAATACAGCGGTGAGTAGTATGTGGAATGTGGAGAGTACGTCACATGGTTTAAACACAACTTACTTGAACATTGTAGGTAAGAATTCTACCTTAAATCTACCCGTATACCCAAGGTGCATGTGGCTTCCAGTCGCTTGAATGACGTTCATCTCTGTTTAATCTTTCTCGAACTTGGCTTCAACAACTGGGTTGTTCTAATTGACCTTGGACTTTCAACAATTGCTTGATTCGATCTTTCTTGAACTTGACTTCAACAGTTGCTCTGCTCGAATACTCTACTCGACTTTAGTTTCGGCAACTTCTTGATTCGATCTTTCTCCTCTTTCTCTTTCTCGAACTATGCTTCAACAAATATTATGCTCGAACGCTCTACTTGACTTTGTCTTTAATTGGTATAGGGTTCTTTATTTTGCTTAGATTTTTACTAAATAGTAAAAAAAAATAAGAATAATGGTCTTTGAACTAGAGGTGGGTTGTTGAAATTCAAATTATATTAAATGTATATTCTTAAGACTAAAAGTAAGCATCTGCAAACTCGTATTTTATTTTTTTAAAACAATGTTTCTTTTTTACTATCGTAAGATTTAAACTTTATATATTCAAACTTAAATGATCTGACATGTGACATGTTTTGCTTATGTCATTAATCAATTAACCCTAGTGGTTCACTCATATTTTAGTTAGTAGTTATTATTTTTTTTCATATATTACAAATTTATTGTTGGATCAGGTTAATGACTTACCAAGACTTTTCTATTCGATTAACAGATAACGAGTGCGGAATCCAAGTTACTATTTTACTTATCAAACACATATACTTTAAGTAATAATATAGACACAAGATGTTCTTTTATAGTATACATTTGATTAATCTTTTCTGAGTATAATTGATTTAATCAACAGATAAACAAACAGGCTTACAAGATTACCTTTAAACTATGTGATGTGTCTGCTTTCGCTTCTAGATTCTTGACTTAACTTTTAGGACCATCACCTTAGAGCACCTCATGTTTTAAAACATAACTTTTGAAGTTTGTTTTCTCAAAACAAGTTATAAAGCATGCATGTTGAAAATCAGCTCAGACCAAACTAAGTAATGATTCATTATTATTTTACCAATTTACCGGTCAAACCAGTTTGATCCTACGTGACCGAAACTGATTATAAGAAATGTAGAAGAAGAGTGTCACAAATTAAAGAACACCTAAAAATATAAAACAAACTTGTTAATCAGTGTTCTTCGGGTGGTGAACTGCGCAGAAAAAGCTCATGTCCTTAAAGGATTTTACACACTATATTTTAGTAAATTACAACATAAACTCCCATGATTTATACAGAACATATCTGGTAATCCAACAACAATGGAACCAAATAAATGCAGATGCTATAAGAAATTTGTAACTTGAAGAGGAGAAAATCACATAGAAATTAGTAGCATGAGACCTCTATTTATAAGCATAAATTGTAACCAACTGTGAGAAAAATGGGGGATGGGGATAACCCCAACCAGCTAGCGAATTCGGTTGCGCAAGGGATCTGATCTTCTTACATGTTCGACCTTATCCACCAGGTTTATCTCCAAGTCGGTTTCGATTCTATCTGCAAGTCTCACGCACCTGAACAAGTCCCTAGCTAAAAACAAAAGCTCATTAGCTGTTTAGCTCCTTGCGACGATGCGTAGGTGCAAAGTGAACCTCAAGCGCGCCCATTCGAGCCTCAAACGCGCCCATTCACGAACTCGCATCTCCGTCTCGGCTCAGAACGCATGTGGGCTTAGCACTTTCTCTTAGCCCAACTAACACTGTGGAGACCCATAAAGGAAATCCCCTTATAAATCACTTAAGGTTTCCTCCCCTACCAATGTGGGAAAAAGTGTAAACATGCCAATTTACAAGTAAATTTCAAACAATCCCCCATCAAGTTGCAATGTTTCCTTTCACTAAGACATATGATGTCACTCGAGTGTCACAAAGATTAAACCCAGTTTATGTTGATAAACAAGAAGAGACCGATTTAATGGTGTCTAATGGAATTAACCAAGAACCTACGGACCCCCTTCGATTTTCCCCCCCCCCCCACATCACCAGCCAACTTTGCGTTCTCACTGAGCGAGAATATGTCCGTGTGTTATAAATCCTTTTCATGACCCTCTACAAGATAAACCACAGATCTTCATTTGATGCGGCACCACCTCTAGATAATATAAACAAAGTTTTACAACATTCTTGTTACTTAGATGCCTCCAAAACTTTGTTAAGAGCATTAGCTCAACCTCGTTCTTGGTAACAACGTACTATCTTACCTCTCATAGATCTATCAAATTGATGGTACCTTCGATCATTAAATGACCTCGTGTTACCCATTAAACTTGATAAATTGGAGCGTTAAGTTCAAGTTGGTTTTCCATCACTAACGATTTTATTATGGCTTTAGACCCATGGCTCTCGTGGCTTTTACTACCAAATCTCTCATTAGAGGTTTGATAAGAGCATCACCCATGTTCCTACACGACTTGACATAAAAAACCCTAATGGTACCACTTTTAACTACTTGTCTCACAAAATTATGCCGAAGACCTACATGTCTTGACTTCCTTTTATAAACTGTATTGTATGTTCTAGATAGTGTGGCCTTACTATCATAATACATAGGAATTGATGACATTGGAACATCCTAAAGACAGGTGTCCATAAGTAGATCTCTAATCCACTCTGCTTCCTTATCGACCACAACATATGAACTCAACTTCCATGGTTGAGTGTGCAACACACGTCTATTTTTGCTCGCCCAAGAAATCACCCCTCCAGCTAGAGTGTAGTTCCACCTACTTATGGATTTTGAATCAATGTTTTGATCAATCCAGCTAGCATCAGAATAAACTTCAAATATCCTAAAAGATGACATATATGTCAATTCAAAGTTACCTTGTCCTCTTTAGATATCCAAGTACTCTACCCACTACATTCCAGTGCTCTATACCTAGGTTCATAGTATACTGACTCAGTTTGCTAACAACAAAGCAATTTAAGGGCGATTGCAATATGTGGCATACATCATACTACCAATTGCACTTAAATACTCTAGTTGAGTCACTGCTGTCCTAGAGTTCACCTTAAGTTTCACACTTGGATCAAACAGTGTATTAAACTCTTGAATGTTTAAGCATTGAAACTTTGTTAGAATTTTCTCTATTTAATGAGATTAACTTAGAGAAATCTGACTATATGTTCTTTTTACCTTGATCCTAAGAATGGCATCAACTTCTCCCATATAATTCATCTTAAAGATCTTAAAGTGTGAAGATAGATATTTCTTAGTTTCAGAAATACCCTCTAGGTGAGTACTAACGATCAGCATATCATCAACATAAAGACAGACCACGACTGTGTATTCGGGTTTGCATTTTGTATAGATACATTTATCAGCACTATTGTGACAAAACCCTAAAGTATCCATAGTGGTGTCAAACCTCTCATGCTATTGTTTAGGAGCTTGCTTTAGACCATATAGAGATTTAATAAGTCTTCACACTTTAATATCTTGTCCAGGCATCATAAACCCTTCTGGTTGCTCCAAATAGATCTCATCTATCAAATAACCATTTAGAAAGGTTGTCATCATATCCATTTGATGAATGTATAGTCCTTTCAATGCAAAAAATTACTATAAGAGTTCTACTAGGACTAATTCTAGCAACCAGAGCATAGGTATCAAAATAATATATTCCTTTTCTCTATCTATAATCTTTAGCAACCTCTTGCTTTATAGGTAAAAAATAGACCCATCTGGATGATAGTTTTACTTGAAAATCCATTTGAATCAAATGGGTTTCTTCTCATTGGGTAGATTAGCTAACTCCAAGTTCCATTTCTCATAATTAAATTCATTTCATTATTGATTGCTTCCTTCCATAAAGGAGCATCTCAACGACATGGCTTCACTTAAATTTTTAAGATCATCATCCAAACTAATAGCGAAAATGACCTATCTCTTCACTTTCCTTTATGTTCCTTCAACCAAATAAGAGAGGAAATCATCTCTATAAGTCTTATCTTTTCTCTGTCTAGTACTTTTTCTTGGTTCTTAATAATTTATGAAGGTTGGACACTCTCTCAAGATGTACTGGTAGTTGTAATGGGGTTTAAGTTTTCATTATCTCTAGAAAACTTGTCTTCAAAGAATTCCATGTGTTTGGATTCTACAACCGTACCTGATTCGTCATCCAACAGTCAGTAAGCCTTGCTATTTTGAGCATATCCAACAAACATGCTTTTCACAACTCGGGCTCCAAGTTTGGATCTCTTAGGATCAGGTGTCCAATAATAAACGACACATCCCCAAACCCTCAAATGCTCTATGTTTGGTTTCCTTCATTTCCAAGACTCATATGGGCTAGTAGGAATCACATGACTAGTGATTCTATTATGAACATAACAAGCAATCAATAAAACTTCTCCCCGCAAGTTACTTGGTAAACCCGATTGGTTTAACATACATTTAACCATATCTACCAAGATATTGTTCTTTCTCTCAGCGAAACCATTTTGTTGTGGAGTAAACGGTGAAGTTATTTTATGTATAATGCCATCCTCTTCATATAATGCATCAATTTCTCGATTAAAATATTCTCTTGCTCAGTCCGAGCGAAGAAATTTTATGTGTTTTTCTTGTTGTTTTTCAACCTCGACCTTATATACTTTAAATGCATCAAAAGTTTCATATTTTGTACGTAATAAATAAACGTGTAAGTAACGGCTCGTGTCATCACAGAAAGTAATAAAGTATCGCTTACCATTGTAGGTAAGGATTCATTCGGTTCATAAATATCTGAATGGATCAGTCTAGTAATGATGTATTACGTTCCTGGACACTTGGAAATGTTTTTTTGTAAATTTTGATTTTACACAAATTTGCATTTTTCAAAATCTTTATCGTTTAATTTTATCAAACCTTTAGTTTGTCTTTTTTTTCAATATTTATAATATTTGTATGAGCTAAACGTTATGCCATAAAAAATTGAACAAGTAATATAATCAAAAGACATTATTGCATTCAATTCATAACTAATAACATTACAATCAGAAACATGACCAGCAAAAGTATTAACACTACCACTATCACCACTAAAACCACTATCACTATCACTTTCACTACCAAACCCATCAAACACAGAGATACTAGTATTCTCAATCTCTTTCTCTTCATTCCCATCTTTAGCTAGGTCAAGACGATACATTCCATTCGTATTTTTAGCTTGACCCACATAAATGTTATTCCATGAAAACTTCACACGCGGATCCTTAAGCATCGGCTTGTACCCATTACAATTAAACTTATCTACTGAAACAATACCCTTGAGATACTAGGAACATGTAACACGTCCTGAAGGGTCACAGTCTAACCATCTCTGAAGTTAAGTCACACCCTGCCTTCCCCATGAACTCCTACATGATGTCCATCAGCACACACCACCATAGTCTCCTCACGCATGGGATCATAACTAAGAAACGTGTACTAGTTCCCACAAACATGAAAATTAGCTCCAAAATCCAAAAACCATCCTCTACATGCCAACACACATGTAGGCTTAGCAAGCATATTAGCATCACTAATTACCACATTGACCACCAGGTTGGTAAGATTATCAACCATATTTATGGAGCCAACTATAGGACCATATTTCCTATGACGACACTCTTGTGAATAATGTCCAGTTTCTCCACAAACATAACATTTCCATACCTTTTTGGTTATTGGTTATTATTTTGAAAAGGTTTCTTGAATTCTTTCTTTTTAGGTGCAAATGGTTTCTTTTGTTTTGAATAATACTTCCTAATTTGCCCAGATCCCCCTACAGCCACATGATTCACACTCGATCCTATTTTAATTCTTTCGTCCCTATTGCGAATTTCCTCCTCAATTCGAAGGTGCTTTAATAGTTCATCCAAAGAGTAGTCCTTAGATTTGTGCATCATTCTTTTGGAGGAATCTTTGTAGGTGGGAGGTAGTTTAGTAATGATTACTTGGAAGATTTTTGGTACAAGAATAGAAAGCACAGTCAGCCTGTTAACAAAGACTTGGAGTTGATGCACCTACTCTAAGATTGACTTCTCATCCACCATATGGAAGTTTCAATAAATGTACTTGTTAGTACCTTCTTCATGAGCCTGGTATTTGAGTTCCAAAGCTTTCCATAACTCTTTAGCACTTGTAACCTAAGAGTATAAGTCATAAACGATTACAAAGTGAGTTCTTCATATGACCAAGAAAAATATCTTTAGCTTCCTTTCATACAAGTCTTTGCTTTTTTAGATAAGAAACCACTTGCTGATTCGGTTCCTTTCCCTTTTTAGTAGTCGGGTGTTCAAGGATCGGGGTCAAGTTAGGATAAATAACATAATATAGCTTCAGAATGATCAACATGAACTTGACTTTATCAGCCAAGCAGGTATAGTTCTAACTATCAAATCTGTCCAACTTAACAAACTCTTGATTCATGAATATCATATTAGCGGTAGCAAGTTCAGCATCTATTTGGTCTGTTAATTTAAACATAAAAATAAATCCTTTAAGATTATTGAAAATCAGATCAGACCAAAAAGAACAATGATTAATTATTATTATTATTACCAACTTATTGGCTAAACTAGTTTGATCCTACCAAAACTAATTAAAAGAAACATAGAAGGAGAGTGTCCTGTTATCAGACTAATTAAAGAACACACAAAAATATAAAACCAACCTATTATTTGATATTCTTCGGGTGATGAACTACACAGAAAAACTCCTCTCCTTAAAGGATTTTACGCGCTCTATTTACAACGTTAACTCCTAGGATTTTATGCAGACTAAATCTGGGATTCTGGTATTCAAACAGCAATGGAACCAGATAAACATAGAAACTGACAAATCGGTAATTGACAGAGGAGAAAATTGCAAAGCAGAGAAGGATTGTGAATTAGAGGGATGTATAAACTAGTAGCATTAAGCCTCTATTTATAAGCATAAATCGTAACAAACCATGAGAAAAATGAAGGGTGGGGATAACCTCATTTAATTAGCGAATTCGGTTACGAAGGCTGCTTAACCGATCGACTCTATCCACAAGGTTTATCTCCAAGTCAGTTTTGATTCAATTAGCAGGACTCACGCATCTGAACCGACCCTAGCTAATAACACAAACTCATTATCTCCTTACCTCCTAGCGATAATGAGTACGTGCAAAGTGCCCCTCAAATGCGCCCATTCGCGAACTCGTTTCTCCCTCTCAGCTTGGTGCGCATGTGGGCTTAGCCCTTCTCTTAGCCCAACTAATACTTATTGGAACCGTAAGTGAAAGCCCCTTATAAGTCACATCAAAGTTATTCCCCCCACCAATGTAGGACAAATTGTAAACATGCCAACTTGCCAATTTACATGTAAATTTCCAATAATGTCAATCTAGAGCAAAATATGGGTGTTCCTTTGATGAGAGAATGAGATATATTGTGGTAAATTGAATGTAATTTCACTACTCTACTATATGTTTTAGTTGTTTATTTTAATGGAAGATGATAGGGATGCTAAGTATTCTAATTGGACTTAAAATCAAAATTTAATTCGAATCAAATTGAATTTTAAATTGAAACTTGAATTAAAATTATACATATAATTCTTATTATTTGCATTTATAAATAATATTATTAAAAAATGTGAGCTTCTAGTATTTGAGAAATTAGGTCGTAGTTAACAATTATCCATTATTAATATTTAAATCATTTAACATCTAGATGCTTTAGGTTTAGATTTGAACATTTTATTTATTTTAGTAGAATTTGAATCAAATTTACTCAACTTTGAATCGAATTAAAAAACACTTAACAGATCAAATACGGAACCGAGTTTGAGTATATGATGCTAAGAACACAAGTAAACAGGAGACAGAACAAGACCAAGATAAGTATAGTTTTCAAGAATGTTATATGCTGCTCTCAAGTTATATTACAAGTGTTAAAAACATAAAAAGAAATAAAAGAACCTGAGATACTTTGTACTAAATCCTACAGCCGGCTATGCTTTGAAAGTCAGCTGGAAACACTAATGTAGACAACAAGATCAATATACAGTCAAAAGGTAGATTGTCTTTTGACTTATGACTATGACATGCCATAGCTCACATCATAATCTATTACAAAAAGGATAAAAGGTACAAAGTAGAAAGTTACAGACTCCAAACCATAATCTACAGTTTACAAAAGCATGGACCTTTTCACCAACTTGTATAAGTTGGTGAGTCTTCAGAGTGATAGTGGAAAGTTGGTCAGTTTTATGAAAAAGTTGATCAGAGAAAGCATGTCTTTCTGTCTTTGGAAGAAATCAGTCTTCAGTCTTTAGTTTCGGAAGACTTTTTCCTTGAAGCTTCGGAAGACTTTTTCCTTGAAGCTTCGGAAGACTTCATTTTTGGCTTCGGAAGATTTGGTCTTTTGCTTCAGAAGATTTTATACTTAGAATATTTTCTATAAGGAGTGTAAAACTTTTGAATTAACTTCAACTATATATATCATGCATTCATGCTGGAAGCTCTTTGGTTACTTTGGTTGCTTTGGTTGCATCAACCTTTCAAATATAACCTTACAAACTCCCCCTAGGCTCATGCTACCAAAACAGAGAAGGATACTCAGATATTGGCAGTCCTCATCAGGATCAAGACCATTCCTTTCTTCATTAATTGGTCAAGGTCCCTCTGACTCTCATAGTATCTTCTCAT
>BJCN01277656.1:0-11966 GCA_018326445.1 Flaveria brownii
CTAAAATGCCCTTTTAATTAAAATAAAAACAAAATTTTTAGAACAAATATGATTGGTTGATGATGGTTTTCATGGTTTTCATTTATAATATTGGTTTTCATTTGATCCATATATATATATATATATGTATATATATATATATATATATATATGTATATATATATATATATAGAGGGGGTGGGGGGAGTTAGGCTAAGAAGGGCTTGTTGCGTAAAAAGTCTAGGAAGACTTCTTAGCCGTAAGATGCATTTAATCAAGGGTGTTGATGTTTGGCGGTGGCATTTTTTCAATTTGTATGAACTTTTAAAAGCAACACCAATAATATAGGCGGTAGATTTTTCATTCAATTGATTGCCTTGACCAAAATCTCGTAGTGTATGAAATTTATTAGTGATGCGTCACATGCTACTTGTGAATCATATATTTATTTATCATTGTGCGTTTTATTTTTAGTCCTATTATCAATTTTAATAGTGAGTATCAAATTTAACGGTGCGTATTATCAAATTCCATGTGTTTATCATGAAATTCCTTAATATATATTTTTACTACTGTGCGTACTATCAAAGTTAATAGTGCGTCGTATGCTAGTTATTTTTAATTTATACATTATGATGTTAAACAAATCTAATATGAATTGTGTTTTATTAACTTGTAAATATAAAAACCATGAAGTGCGTAAAGAATTTATGTAGTATGTTTTTTTTAATTAATTGCCGTATATATTTGTGATGCGTCTAACATGTAGGAATTTGTTTGATGTTAGTATAGTAAAAAACTAATCATATGGAGTAAACATTAGTTTACACACTATGCGTTTTAGTTTTATTGTCATTATCGGAATATTTTAAAGAATAAAATTCCTAAAATATGTTGAAAATGTAATTGTGAGAAGTTTCCAAATTAAGTCATGAACCAAAATTAAATTTGTCCTTCCTAATAAAACTCAATTGTTTCATGTGTCAACCTTATAGGCCTTCCTAGTCTTTTTAGGTTAAATAGTCTTTTTAGAAGAACCCTTTTCTATATATATGTATATATATATATATATTGGTGTTTAATTTGAAAACATGGAATGTGAAAAATAAATATTCATTGACTTGTGTTAACCTAATCACATGGTCTTTAATATAAAATTAATTACTAATCCTTTATATGTGGTTTTTCTTTTGAACACAAACTCACATAACCTAGCATATCTTTTTCTAAATCTATATATTGTCCATAATCTATTTTGTATCTTTAGCCACCTAATTGATGGGGACACTTTTACTATCCTTAGACCACAAAAGGCCCTTTGGACTTTGTATTTAGTTGAAGCATTACTTTAATTAGCTAGTGAACTAACCATCTGTGTTTTCGCATGTGTTTTGTCCCATCATCTTATGCCACAATCGATTGGTTCTAACTTATAATTTAAAGTGAAACATAAATAATATTGGATGTTGCAAACATAATAGATTAAAGTAGGAGTTTTTTTAAATAAATCCCTAATAAAAACAAAAATTAAATAAAAACTTATTATAAAAATGTATAAACAATAAAAATAAAAACTCATGGTATAAAAAGTAGTTTATGAATTATTATAATTAAATAAATTATGAAGTTTAATACAAAATTGAAATCAACTTTGTAAAAGTTATTTAGTTAAATAATATAAAATTTTACGTACATAAAACCTTTTATAAAAAAATTATTAAACCATGAAAGAAATAATATATAAAATACGATTACTAAAAAGTTTTTGATTAACTTATTTATGCTGACATTTATCAATTTCATAAAAAGAAACATAAGAAGCTATGATAACTCGATTTCTGAATACGACATAGATAAAAGAAGGTAGCAACAATATATTTAAAATTAAGCGGTAAAAACATGAAATTGTATTACAAAGTAAGAACATATCATAGTTGACTTGAGTTGAAAAAACCGATTGATTAGATTTAGATAAATAATAATAGAATTTAAATACAAATAGTATTATCAGGTATCTTTTACTAAATTTATGTAAACAAAAGAATCATTAATTTAAAGACTTTTAAATGTTAGTTTATTTTTCTGATTTTTTATATAAAAAGTTTACTAAAATACAAAAAAGTACAAAAATATTATTTTTCAAACTTTTAGATGTAAATTATATTTTCTTATTTTCATAAAATTTATTTTAAGAGAAGTTTAAAATTATGTCGATAGAAAAAGATATAAAAATAAAAATTACTTCATTAATTTTAGCTAAATAGTAACAAAAAAGATGGCAGATTATTTTATTAAAATTATTACATATGAAAAACATGTATTTTTAAAATTTTCGGATCTAAGTATTAGTTTTTAATCTTTATTAGAGTTATTTAATACATTAGAGAATACATTTATTTTATTGTTATAATAGTTCTAAATAGTATTTTCTATTTTTTACAATAAATTTTGAAACCAAAACTTACGTAAATAATAAATAAATAACATAATATTTAAGGGCCCCTCCTCTATTTTATTTATTATTATTTTTTTAACTAAGGTGTGAGGACTTCCAAGAGAGTTTTTGTCACTTCTCATTTGAACCACTAGATCAAAAGATCACGGGTCCCTTCTCTATCTGTGCATGTGTAAATATATATACATACACACATATATATAGTTGGTTAGTTAGTTAGTTAAGGATAAACTCATGATCAATGAATGTGAGTTTGGCGTTGAGTTGAAGCATAGTGAAATCACTTGAAGAGAAATCAATTAGTTAGAGGTGGATGCATGGACGATGCGATAATATTGTTTTCCCTTTTGTCAATCTTAAGCCGCGGTTTCCATCTCGGCAGCGCCCAAAATGAGTTTTGGAAAGAGATGTGTGGCAACCAACGCTACGAGAAGAACTCATCCTACAAACAAGAACTCGATGATGCAATCTACCACTTCCTCCAAACCGACAACGGCTTCGGCTTTTACACTTCAAATTTTAGAGAGGGCAAAATGGTTGCCCTTTGCCGCGGAGATATTGAGCCGAAAGAATGCAAGAGATGTGTAGACGACGCCACACGCAGGGCACGACAAGTTTGTCCCAATCAAACCGAGGCTGCGGGGTGGTACGAGAACTGTTTCTTAAGGTACTCGAGTGCTAATGTCCCCATGGATAACCGATTTATGGCTTATGAGTGGGGAACAAATAATACTGTTTCAGCTGGTTATCGTCAATGGACCGAAACAGTGACCGCTTTGCTCGATACACTGCGACCAGAGGCTGCGGCTGGTGGGCCGTACCGGAAATATGCTTCGGGCAACCTGACGCTACGAGGATCCCCGACAATCTTTGGGATGGTGCAATGTATTCCTGATTTATCACCCAATGAATGCGATGATTGCTTGGTCGAAGCTAGCAGAAATTTTATAAACTTCCGTAGAATACCGGAAGTAAGAATATACTTGCCTAGTTGTACTATTCGCCACCATCAATACCGCTTTTTCAATTCCACATGGTTTCCACCTTCCACATCTTCAAGTGGGTCACTTCTTTCTTGTTCGATTTAACTAACTTTTTTTTATTTTACATAACATAAGTAATAATATTAATTAATGTTTTGGTCACGTATTTTGTAAACTGCAGTTTACAAACATAAATTGTTGTTAATTTAGAGAGAGTAAACTACACTAATTTGCATATTGTGATTATTGATAGTTTACAGGTGTCGGTGATGCAAACTCTTAATTCGGGTGTGTATATATAACTCCAGCTTCCGATTGTTTAAACGTACGTTATGTTCGCAGGAAATTCGAAAAGCGCCAATATTGGTGGAGTCATTGTTGGTCCAATATCAGCAGTGGTTGTGGTGATTGTCGTAGCAGTTGTCTTTATTCTTTTCCGACGATATCGAAAACTGAAGGGAAGAGGTCACTTTAAACTTTCCTCCTTATCATATATATCTTAAATCAATTAAGAAATTACACGAGTAGAGACCAATGATTCAAAACCTTAATAATAATGGATTAATTAGTTCAACAGGTCCATCGCTTCCTGAGTCTCAAGTGGGGTTTTACGATGACGAAAGTAAGCCTGTAAGAGAAGACGATGACACTGGAGAGATTAATTCATTCAATCTAAGGACTATACAGGACGCTACCAATAATTTTTCACTTGAAAATAAACTCGGAGAAGGTGGTTTTGGTCCCGTTTACAAGGTAACTTACGATTCGAATTCTGCTTCAATATATATATATTCCTTGATATTTCAAAAAGCTGAAACTCTTTTTGCAGGGTGTGCTAGAAGATGGAAGAGAAATAGCTGTGAAACGGCTATCTAGAAATTCGGGGCAAGGCCTCGCAGAGTTTAGGACCGAAGTACAACTAATCATAAAGCTTCAACACAAGAATTTAGTTCGGCTATTGGGATGCTGCATAAAAGGGCCTGAACGGCTTCTCATCTATGAATACATGCCTAACAATAGCCTTGACACTATCCTTTTTGGTCAATATCATACCACAGGAACACTACTGAATTATGTGAATCTCTAACGAATTGAACTGAATTAATGCAACCAACAGATGCTAACAAGTGTAAAGAACTGGACTGGCCGAAGCGTGCCAACATTGTGATTGGAATTGCAAAGGGACTTCGATACCTACACGAAGACTCCCGACTCAAAATTATACATAGAGACTTAAAAACTAGCAATGTTTTATTAGACAGTGATATGAACTCCAAAATATCAGATTTTGGCACTGCGAGAATTTTCGGAGGCAATCAAAAGGAAGCTGCCACCAAAACGATTATCGGAACTTAGTAAGTTCATAAGCTTTCATATTTTTAATTAATTCTTACAAATGCTTAATATTTGCCAAATCTGATCGATGATGAATTCTGATTACAACAGCGGATACATGGCACCTGAGTATGCAATGGATGGTCTATTCTCGACAAAATCAGATGTCTACAGTTTTGGTGTGATGTTACTAGAAATTGTTTCTGGACGACCAAATAATCATTTCCCTTGCATGGATCAATCACAAAACCTCCTACCAACTGTAAGATAAATAGAAATCATCTTCTCTTCATTTGGAAATATATATAAATCTTAGCATTTAATAACCTTTCCTAACCATTAAAGGCATGGCGCTTATGGAAAGAAAACAAAGGAGAGCAATTGATCGATCGTCGTGTGGTACAAGATTATCCGATTGACAAAGTTCTTAGATGGATTAATATCGCGTTACTGTGTGTCCAAGAAGACCCTCAAGACCGGCCAACTATGTCCACAACTGTTTTCATGCTTGAAGATCATGAATGGTCAACTAGTCTTCCTTCACCATCAGAACCACCTTTATCATATCCTAGATTAACATCCTGTTTAGAACAAACCATGACAACCGGTGCACGTCCTTCTATCGATCTAACTGATTCTATGATTACAAATTCAACATAGCTAGCTGAAGGAGATCACAAAAAAAAAAAAAATCATAATTTGTTACCTTATAGCACACGTATAAACATAAAATATAATGTAATATATTTAGAGCACTTTAGTCCTAGACAAAATATATTGTAATATATTTAGAGCACTTTAGTCCTAGACAACTCTGTAAATAAAGGGTCATCCTTCATTTGGGGATATATAAAACATTAGTTTAGAAGGCCTGGTATTACACCTACTTTATGAAAATATTAAATTAACAGTTATTAATTAATATCAACATATTATAAAATAATTTTTTAAAATAAAATATGATTAGAATTATGTATAATCAACCATCTAAGAATTAAATAATATTAATATTTTTTTAAAATTTTCTTCATTCAAAACTTTTGTTTTAAAAAATGTCTTTTAAAATCTCTAAATTTTTTAAATAATATTTTTTAAACGATGTTATTTTCTAAAAGTTTTTTGTGTTAAATGACATCATATTTCATAACATGTTGTTTTAAAAAAATTACATCTTTAATAAAAAGGAACATATTTTCAATTTAATAAAAACCTATTTTATGATTTAGAAATAATATAAATAACATCATTAGCATTTAGTGTATCATTAAATGGTTGACTTGTTTAGATATTGATGCATGACGAAACAAATGTCAAAAGATAACATGTGGTAAAAGTTATTATGTTTTATTGGAAAAGATTTAACAATTTCATATTTTTGCCACAATTTATTTTATGCCATCAGACCAAAAATTCAATCCATGCACCGATATTTTGTTGTTACTGTATGTTCCTTACTAAAGCTTGTTTTTGTTTGTTGTCTGCAAGAGTTGCACAGGTTCTTAAGTCTTAATTGCATCTTTGCAAAAGTATATCTTGATCTATTGCGGTCTTTCTAGCTTATTCTTTTGTTTTTCATCTTTCGTGACAACCACAATATTCAAATTCAAGAGTTCAACAATCAAAATCAACAACAAAGATGATGAATTCTAACAATGATCATAAAGTTGTTGGTGCAAAATTTGCAAATAAATCTGGGTCGGGTTTGATGATGGGTTGTACCGTGAATAACTATCCGAGCTAAGATCTAAATTGTAACAATAAAGAAGATCTTCATTAGAAAGGGAAACTAGCCCCTGAGGGCACGACGCTCAACACAAATTAATACATAAGAGACGACGTGTATTCGATGGTAGAAGAGCTTGATGTTATAAAAAGCTCTACATGGCACACAAATTATCCCAACATAAGAAATCAGGATTATTCTAAAATAGACAAGAATTCCTAAATAAATATGGTAATAAGAAAGACCATGTTAGCTCTCCATGCGTATATATCCCAACCATTGGCGAAGCATAGTTGGGACCGGGCCGGGGGCTCTTTTTTTCATCGGTAGTGTTAAACTTTATTCCGGTATTGTAAATTTTTGGCTCGATAGTGTAAATTTTTATATAAAACTCGAGTTCGCCCCTCCTAAAAAAATTAATTTCGCCCCCGCCCCCTACTCCCGTGTTCAAGCTCCGCCACTGATCCCAACCAAAAATTTAAATGGTTCATCATCAAATAAGAATATACGTAACACCATAGTTACATATGCATGATAGCATAGTTACTCGTTGTTACAATATAGTTATGTATACGTGACAACCTAGTTACGTATACCTTACAATAGAGTTATATATACGTAACAACATAGTTATATATATATATATATGTGACTGTAGAGTTACATATATGTAAAAAAAAGTTTATACATATACGCTTATCGACCCATCATCGTCTTCACGTTAATATATATTATTATTGTCATCCCTCGAGAGAGTGAAAGCAACCCACTTTTCCATATGTTATTCCCTATCATAGTCATGACATGATATTTAACTAAAAAAATTAAAATACATAACACAATGTTTAATTATAAGCAAAAAAAATCCAAAATCCTCTAGAACATTAGAAATCTCACGTATGATATATAAAATGAAAAAAAAAACCATGCATGATCGCATGAGTAGACAACATTGTTCTAACATTTATAACATCAAAATTCCATTAGATTGGATAATTATGTTATAATACCACAGTAATTATAATAAGATTAGTATTATAACCTTAGGAACTTTAAAGAGAATTGCAAGAGAAAGAAGAAGAGAAATGTATAACTTATGAAAGTGTATACAAGAGGTGCATCTTCTCCTCTACATTGAGATGATATTTATACTACAAAGATCAATCATTTTGGTAGACAAGGTAAACTATTTTGGTAGATAAGTAGCATAGTAAACTTATCTACAAGTTTGACAAAGAGTTCATCCACTTGCTATGGTAATAATTCATAATACTCCCCCTTGGATAACACTTTTCAAACTTCAAGAGTTTAAGTACTGCCTCATTAAAAACATTACTAAAGAAAAACCCAGTGGGGGAAAAACCTTAGCTAAGGAAAAAAGAGTGCAGTTTATAATTTCCCCTCAAATTGTCTTCTGTAAATCATCACATTGTGTGTACGTGTCGCATGCTAATATCATAAATATGTTTTTTGAAAGTTGTTTTAGGAAGTGCCTTTATGAAAAGATCAGCTGAATTGTTGCTAGATTGAACGTGTCTCATTTCAACTTGTTTATCTTTAATAAGATCTTGAGTGTATGAAAAGAATCTTGGTATCTTGGTGGTTATGTTTTGTTCTGTCACTTTTGATATACCCTTCTTTCATTTGTGAGACACAATCTGCATTATCTTCATAGATTGGTGTTGCATTTTCATCTTTCTCCAATCCACAAGAAGTTGATATAAGTTGTGTCATAGATCTTAACTATACACATTCTCTTGAATCTTCATGTAGTGCAATGACTTCAACATAGTTTGAGGATGTCGCAACGAGTGTTTGTTTTTTAGAACGCCATGAAATTGCAGTTCCTCCATTCTTAAATACGTATCCAGTTTGAGAGTTTGCTTTATGGGGATTAGATAAATAATCTGCATCTGGATAACCAACCAACCCTTCTTTTGAATTATTAGGATGAAACAAGCTTAAATCAATAGTACCTTGAAGATATCGAAAAATATGTTTAATCCCATTCCAGTGCCTTTTAGTAGGAGCTGAACTAATCTTGCTAACAAATTAACTGCAAAAGAAATGTCAGGTCTCGTACAGTGATGTACAGGGTTTGGAATGAGGTTTATCATAGTTAATTTGTTAACTTTAATGTATCTAATGTGTTTAAGTGTAAGAGATTATGTTGAACAAGTTAACTACGATGATTTGATGTTTTGTTGGTTAAACACAATCATTTGATGTGTTTTGAAGAATTCACATGGATGATAAATGAAGATCATGAGATATTAAGTGATAGATAATTTAATTACGAGAACGTGGCCGCAAACGGGGAGGAAAACGGAGTTCGAACGAAGAAATTACGAAGAAAACAAGAATCGGACAAAGCTGATTGGCTATGACCCTACATGACCTACGGTGCATCAACTCAAAACTAAACAGAATGGCCCTAACTTGACTTACAGAAGAAAGCTGACCTATGGTACGTGACGTGCTGAAATCACTTATAAGGCGTAAAAATTAGGTTTTCAGGGGTATCTTTCATTCCAAGCCATCCCCAAGTGTGAGATTCGTCCCCAAGGCTTCCCGAAGGCTCCCGGAGGTGATTTCAAGGCTTTTCAAGTGTTTCTAATAATTCGGTTTGAATCTTTAATGTTAGATACTATGTTTACCTTTGATTTTGATTTATTTTCGTTTCCATGTCCGGCTAATCCACCCGTGATCTTCTCCGGGTGTTAGGGTTTATACTATGACTTGTTCTTGATGTTTTTTGGTTGAGTTGATATTTGAACACAGCAAGTTAAGTCGAGTAACATTATTTATTGTTTAAAGATTCTAAAATACGTGTGTTGCTTTCAATTCAATTGTTCTGGTTTTGATCGTTTTAGATTTCTTTTCATCTGTAAACGTCAATTTGGATGGGGTTGGGTAATACGAACGTAAGATATGATTCGAGTAGTTCTTTAATAACAGTCTCATTCAATATATTGTCTTTAATCAAATCAACCCGGTTATGTCTATGTAACCATTTTTAACTATCAAAACAAGTTTAAGTTGTAAACCGTAACCCGGAGAGGATTACTCTTCCCCATCATTGTTTGCAATAAAATTACTTATCAAGTTCGTTACTTTTTGCAATTAGTTATTTTTACTAAGTTTTTATAATCAAGCAATAACCTTTTGAATTTAACTACACTTTCCACATATTCCCTGTGGATCGACTCGACTTACCCTAGCTATTTTAGGTGAGTTTGGAACCTTATAAATTATTTTTGATTAGGTCTGACAAATCGCAATCAAAATGTAGTAAGATACATAAGAGCTCCAATTGCACTGAGATATGGTATCTCTGGACCAAGAACCTCTTCATTATTTTCACAAGGACGGAATGAATCATTATCAACATTGAGTGATCTAACAACCATCGGTGTGCTTAAAGGATTTTCTTTGTCCATATTGAAACGCTTTAAGAGTTTCTCAGTATAAGTTGACTGATATACAAGTATTCCATTATGCATATGCTTAATCTGCAAACTAAGACAATATTTGGTTTTTGCAAGATCTTTCATCTCAAAATCTTTCTTTTAAAGAGCAATTGCTTCATTAATTTCATTTTGCGTCCTAATTATATTTAGATCATCAACATACACAGCTATGATCACATATCCCGATGTTGTCTTTTTAATGAAAATGCATGGACAAATAAGGTTACTTGTGTATCCTTTATTTGTCAAATAATCACTCACACGATTATACCACATCCTTCCAGATTATTTGAGTCCATACAAGGATCTTTGTAATTTGATGGAATACATTTCCTTAGGCTTTGAGCTTAATGCTTCGGGGAATTTAAAACTTTTAGGAATTTTCATATAGATGTCACTATCCAGTGATCCATACAAGTAAGCTGTGACAACATCCATAAGACGCATCTCTAAATTTCTAGAGACTGCTAAGCTGATTAAGTATCTAAAGGTTATTGCATCCATAATAGGGGAGTATGTTTCCTCATAATCAATCCTTGTCCTTTGTGAAAAACCTTGAGCTACAAGTCTAGCTTTATACCTTGTAACTTCATTTTTCTCGTTTCGTTTTCATACAAAAACCCATTTATACCCTACAGGCTTTACAGCCATCGGAGTAATAACAATAGATCCAAAGACCTTTCGTTTGTTAAGTGAATCTAATTCAGCTTGCATAGCTCCTTTTCATTTATCCCAATCATGTCTATTTTGACAGTCACTAACTGATTTTGGTTCTGGATCATTGTGACATCCGGTAATTTTCCGTTACCAAACTCCGTTAGTTCCGTTAAGTCTTGCATACACGTGTCGTAAGCAAACACTAGTTGTCGTTTAACATTGGTGACTTTAAAATAATCAATAATGACAAACTAATAATAATCTAATAAAAAAATATGATTATTGCATTATGCTTATATGTTTGCGTGTTTTTAAATATTAATTAGGAAATTAATCGCGTAACGTGATGACTTGCTATAATTATTTCATATGTTGCGCGCTAAGTGAAAAATATGCAAGGTTATCATTTGTGACTAATAATAATTGTGTTTAGTAATTAGAAACCTTTTAAAAACTAGTTAAAATCTGGATTTTTATAAAATACAAGTTAAAAGGGCCTAAAGGGTAATTAGGGGTAATTAAATAAAATTAAAAATAAAAAACCCAACCCTAGAACCCCCCTTCGGCTGCGACCAGCATCCTCACCCCCTCTCTCATTCGAATTCAACCAAAAACAAGCATCTAGGCTTCGGTTTGGATCGATTTCAAGGCATACAACACATTAGAAGTCTCAAGTTTGTTACTTTTCACGAATTAAAGGTTAGTTGGTGTTGTTTTTCATGGATTTTGAAGGGGCCGAAACCCTAGATACGAAATAGGGGTTGGTGATGTTGATTTTTGTGTGTTTGATGTTGTTATCATGTTAGTTAGGTTGTATGTATGTTGGTTAACATTGATTATGCAAGAAAACTACGCTTTTGATTGGTTGTTCATACTTTTTGATGAAGATGAACCCTAATTTTGAATTTTATGATGATAATATGAAATTGATGATTTTTAGATGAATGTATGATGATTAGTAGGTTGTATGAATGCTAGGAAACATGGATCTTGCAAGAAATTGATGAATTAGGAGCTTTGTTCATGGGTTACTAATAATAGTAACTTTATTTGGCATGTAATGTGGAATTGTTAATGTAGTGATGTTATGGATGTGTTTATGATGTTGATTAGGTGCTAGATTGTTGATATGAATGCTAGAAATCTTGGAATGAATGTTGTTGTTCATATCTTGCCAAAATAGAAACTTTTATCTATGATGTTTGTTGAATTATGATAGTTGGAGGTTGTTGATCATGTTTAGATGTTGTTATGAACTTGAAATAATATATTATTGATGAATTATGTATACATTGGGTGTTTAGTAGATTTTGGGATGTACTTTCCCAAAAGGGAAACTTTAGTTTGGATGAACCTTGGATATT